>CAUYQV010136830.1:0-22141 GCA_963574575.1 Galagoides demidoff | reverse complement strand
ATAGGTGAATGGATGAACTATGGTTCATCTATACAATGGAATATTTATTTGGTGATAAAAAAGAAATGAGCTGGGCGGCACCTGTGGCTCAGTGAGTGGGGCGCCGGCCCCATATACTGATGGTGGCAGGTTCAAACCTGGTCCTGGCCAAACTGCAACAAAAAATAGCCAGGCATTGTGGCAGGCACCTGTAGTTCCAGCTACTCAAAAGTCTGAGGTAAGAGAATCATCTAAGCCCAGGAACTAGAGGTTGCTGTAAGCTGTGATGCCATAGCACTCTACCGAGGGCAACAAAGTGAGACTCTATTTCAAAAAAAGAAAAAATTCCCAAATGATTTGACCTGCAAAATACCAACACAGTGTGCATTATGTGAGCTATTTTGTAAGTCACGGGTACACTTTAGGGAAAAAACAAGGATAGAAAGTATCAGATTTATAGTATTCTATAAAGAGTTAACAGTGGTGTTCTAAGACCTAAAATAAACACGCAGAGTGAGCTATAAGGAATATAATAACAATTCTAAGATAAATAGAAAGTAGGAAATACAAACTCAATAGGGATCCACAGTAGAAAAATTTGAAAGCACATACGAAATAAAAGAGAGAGAAAGAAGAAAAAATATCACCCCTGGTTTTACCAACCCTCAGAAGATTTATTATATGTTTTTCCTAGTCTTATCTACTCCACAAGTATGCATGCATTTAAGAAATATATAAGTGATTTTACTCACAAATCCTCACAAATCAGTGCTAACATAATTCCTTTCACTGAGGCAACAATAACTCCAGACAGACTTTACTTGCACTCTCAGAAGAACCTGCTGCCCCCAGGGCCATGCTAATGATTCATGCTTTATATATTGATTTTTTTTCACTTGGTTATCTTTCCTTACCATTAAGTATGTTTAAACGTATAAAATGTGTGTTGTATATTACATTATATTATATATTTATATCCTATATAATGTATAATGTACTATAATGTGGCTTAATCTAATGGGAATTTAAAGGAATAATGATAGATGTGTGTTTTCTCAAAAATGCATTCTGACAAGTCAGTAAGACCAAGGTCAGCCCATAGCCAAGAAATCAGTATGCAAGAATCACATCAACTTCTTCTTCATTCCTGATAAAGTTGTAGCAATTCTCTGTGTAAAGATCCAGGGCCGGGAGAGACTCTGGAACAACGCATTTTATGTGAAGTGACATCATTTGAGTGGACAGTGAGTTAGGTTATTAAAGCCAGGTTAATGGGACATTCTTGTTCTGGAGGCGTACCCTGTAATTTAGAAGCATTTGGATCAGATGACAAGGGTTGGAGACTGAAAAAAGTGTCTGTGCTGATAAAATTATAAGTACATGAAGTTTAATAGAAACACCTGTGAGATATTAAAAAAAAAGGTTAAAAAAATAACCTGGTGCAGATTGTATTAAGCCACAGTCACAAAATATTTGGGCCATCAGAGATGATCACTGGTCCTTTGTCACTTACTAGCTCTAAGAAACCTGAGTGCTGGGTGTAGGGCATCTCCTTGGTAATATCCCCTTCCTGGCCCACTACTTTGCATGATGGTACCTCTGGGTTGATTTTGCCCTAACCCATAACTTAAAAAATTAGCCACTGTCTTGTTAGTACTGCCCGAAGATCGAAAACTCTAGATCTGAGCATTCAGGGAAATTCTGTCTTTTAGGAATGTTCCAACATCACCGAGAAAACTGGCTGCTCAGTCTGGTTGGCACACCTCTCCTCTCAACCACGGTCCCGGGGAACCCAGACACGTTTGTCTTTCGACTGACATCATTGCACAAAACACGTGAAGTTTGGCATGAACTGACTGACAGCTGGCAGAGACTCTGCATGTACTGGGAAAAACAGTTCAGGGAGCAAATCATTCGGACAGTCACTGGCTTCAAATCCGTCATCATTTGCTTGGATACCGACTGATTAGTAACTATATGAGACTATAGTTTTGTAAACCATGCATATAGTAAATAAGCATTCTATTAAAAGCTGAACAAGCACTGTATAATTTGGGTTGGGAGGCTAAACAGTCTAACTATATGAGGAGAATAATTTGTTCAAGAGAAAAATTATCACATCAGAACATTAAAAGGTAAACAACAAATTTTAGATAAGTTATGGAAAAAAATCCAGATACCAAATGCTAATTTTTTAAAGTTATGTCACTCACTCCCTAAAAATATCTTTACTGAAGCATAATTGATATGTGAAATGTTTTTGTACATATTAGATACATATGATAAGTTTGGGTAAGCTGTCCTATTTAGTGTTTTTCACAACAACTAAAGAGAATTTCTAGAATTTATTATTGCAGCAAAGGCAAATATTATAATCAAAATGGCTTAGGTTTTGCTTTTCTTTGATGAGAGAAAAAGGATTTAATTTCCAATTATATGTTTTCAAAATATAAATTTTCAAGTAATTAGTTGGTCTTAAATGTAGGCAGCCTAGCACAGAGCCACTAAGAACGTAGGCTCTGGAATTAGAACTCTGGTGTTTAAATCTCAACACCGTCAGCCGTCACATCTGGGTTAGCTACTTATCTTTATACTCAGTATCCCAACCTATAAAATGAGAAAAAGGCAGTGACTATCTTGCAAAGTGGTTGTGAGAATTAAGTGAAAACCATTTAAAGGATGAACATGGTGTTTGACACATCGTTTGTCTTACATCTACAACATTCATTAAAGATGTTAGTTTATTAAAAAGCCAAGAAGATGACCTCTGGGCAAACACTCTAAATAAGCCATAAGCACTGTACTTTTCTAATTTTATGTGCATTTGAATCACCTGGGGATCTTGTTAAAATGCGGATTCTCAGGCAGTGCATCTGGGTAAGGTCTGAGATTCTGCACGGCTAACAAACTTCTAGGCAATACCCATGGCGCTGGAATGCAGGCTGTGACACCTGAGGTTGATGTGGATGGTTGCCACTGATTCGTAATACATAGTATAATGTGTCTCAAGATGGGGAAGGGGGATGGGGGACAAAGGAAGGTGTGGCGATACGTAAAAAGATTAAATAGGCTCCTCTGGAGATTCCAATATTCTTGTTTTACCTGCTTCCCAATACCTTAAGAAAAACTGATGTGATATTTCAACTTTTATCCTTTTCCCCTCTTTCTCTCATTCTTTCTTGTACTATCCTCTGGCCTTTGCTGCTTATGCTGAAATACGGAAGTAATGCCAGCTCCCCAATTAGCAAGACTACTTTAAGTCATTTTATTATAAGTTATAGGACAATACACCTAAACGAGATTAGAAACAATGGTTTTTGCAACATTTCTAAAACATGGGGATCTGAAAATGTATTTAATATTTTCCATACTTTTAACCAAAGCAAACAAATTACAAAGAGGCCACAAAAGACTTTTGTGGAGTGTTTAGTAATAGAAAACAAGGATCCCTTGAATGTGGCCTGTACTATCAAGGACTGATAATCCTGTGAGGAAGAGAAAGGAGCAGTGGTTATCATAGAAGTGGAGGGAAGCGGACGTGACTTCTTCAGACACACTACCCAGGCAGGACAGAAGGAGGGGCTGTTTTTAAATATCTTCCCACCCAGTGGCACTGAGACTTACTAGAGACTCATCTCTAAGTATGTGCTTAGCTTGACCAATAGTTCTCTAGGTCAAAGACAATATTTTTTTGAGACAGGGTCTTGTGCTGTCGACCAGGTGGTGGAGTCATCACAGCTCACTGTAGCCCCTAAGGCCTGGGCTCTGGTGCTTCTCCTGCATCAGTCTCCTGAGTAGCTGAAATTGCAGGCACAAATCACCACCTCTGGCTAATTTTTCTATTTTTTGTATAGATGGGGCCTCACTCAGACTGGTCTCAAGCTCCTGGTCTCACATGATCCTCTCATCTTGGCCTTCCAAATTCTGGGATTACAGGTATGAGCTGCTGTGCTTGGCCCAAGGATCGTTTTTATGCTTTGCTATAACCTCAGGGTCTAATGTCACTCGGATCTATAGTATTTCCTCTGTTAAGTATCTGCAATTGTTCTTGATGCATTCTATGAACATAATTCTTCCCTTCCCAAAGTAGACAAGAGGAGCTTTGATTAATAGAGGATGAGAATATACCCAAAGAAACTTAGCAAATTAACAATTGTTAATTAAGTTCTCTTCAAGAGTACACAATCATATGCATTAATGTACTTCCTAATATTCTTACTCTGCAGTCAGGGTACTTAAGTCCAGTTTATTTAAATAAAATTTTAACATCATTTGGTGAAGATTAAGACATCTTTATGTGTATATATATATATATATGTGTGTGTGTGTGTGTGTGTGTGTGTGTCTTTGTGTCTATGGATATATATATATATGTGTATATATATGTAGAATAAGAAGTAACATAAAAAATTAAGAAAGGATTAATTAAGAAAAATTAAGAAGGATTAATTCTATGATTTAAAATCATAAGCACATGTAGAACTGGGACTTGAGATAGGAAGGCATACTGCAATTATAAAAAACAAAGCAAAGTCTTTTCTTACCTATTTTCTAAAAACTTTTATATGGTAGAAGAGTAATGTAATGTGAGACTAGCAACACAGGTAAAACTCTTCTGGATACAGAAAAGTAACTCTGACTAAATGTCTACTGAAGACATTTAGAAGATATACCTATTGAAGAACCATCAAAACCAAACAAAAACAACTGAAACCTTTCTGAACCGAGCCATAAGAATAATATACAAGCAAGCCGTCATGCAGCATTTACACGATGCAGTGCATTCTTTGTTACTGATATATTTTGAAAGACAATTTTGGTTTTTGGTTTTCATATGCAGAGGAATCCCCCTTCATATCTACTATGAAGAGAAAATCAAAATCAGACAGCAAACCTTTTAATGTTATACAACCACAGCCAGCTGTAACATTCACTTGTAATTGACTAGTCTAAGCATCTATTTTGCTTTCCATTTGCACTTATCAGATTTGTCATTGAATTAATAACTAATGAAACATCTGCAAAATGTACAATCTTTAAAATCTTTTTGTTGCCACGATCCAGTGTATTTTAGAGCTTTAATAGGATCATGGTAGTCACTTGTCAAATCAGTTGAATATTACCTTTAAATCCTGTTAGATACTCCTTGATTTAAAGTGGCTTTGTACAGCAAGCCAGTACAACGTTGAATTTTGAAAGCTAAAGTTCATATCAGTATATAATAGGAAACAAAATGATAGCCAAATTTAGGATAGAAGTTGATCAAAATTTACTATTGCTTATTGGAAATTTAGTCTACCGATGAAATAAACATCTACATGAAAAGAAACACAAACCATGCAATCAATGATTAGGTAATTTTGAAAGAGAAACCTCAGAATGATTTTGAGGAAGAATAATGACACTTTCTGGTGGTGATGCATTTAAAAGCTGATTTGTCCAGTTTGCCAGATGACACGGGAGGAAAGTGCCGCTAACCTGCGCTTGGATACTTTGTCATATCTTGTTGCCCTGGCTCCACTTGTTTATTGCCACAATGTATCTTCAAGACAGCTTTTTAATCTTTATAACGCTTGGACTTACTTCAAACTTCTAATCAAAATTCGTAATTTGCTAGCCTACTTGGGAGATTCTTTGGCATTCTCCAGCCATGACTGAGCTGGAAAAGGACTAGGTACGCCAATGAACATGGGGCTGGAGGGCAGGAGCTTGCATAAGCAGCCCAAACACGTAACTGCCAAGGGTCCCTATCTTTGTCCCTGTGGCAAATGTAAAACCACATACAGTAACTCGCAGTTATCTCCTTGAAAGGGCCTTACAGGAGATAGGCAGTTATGAGTTTCAAATTCTTTCTCAGCTAAGTATTTTACTTGGGTTTTGGGTAAGTAGCAGTAACTTTTCTTTCTTATATTCCCTCTAGCATGGGGAAAATTAGTTATTACTATGAACTAGCCACAGTCATCATAGCAACACCAATAATAAGCAGTAGCAGCAGAAAAAAAACAAAAACAAAATTATATACACACAGACACACATGAGTCTGACCCCAAACTAGAAAGAAAAAAAAGTAAAAACCTTGAAAAATCCGAAATTTGTCCTTTTTTGAACACTTATGCAGAGTAAGAGGCTGAGGAAAGATTTGAGCTCAGAATACTGTGGGGTGGGGAGCATTGCCATGGCCAATAGTGACAAAAAGACAGTGAGTGAATTTCAAGGAGCACCAGTCTTCCATCAGCATCAGCTAAACCAGTGGAAGAAAACCAGTTATCTTCTGAGTTGGTTGAATGGAACAATTAATTCAGTTTAAGGTTGAAGAAGATCAGAACCAGAAATCAAGGCCTTGTGATGGGGGCAAAGAACAATGAAGTCAAAAGGTAAAGGTGGGGTGGTGGTGGAAGTAGATAACAGGTTTGAGACTAATAATCATGAAACTTGAGAAAATGTTGAGACGTGGTTATGTGGGGCCATCGCTCAGCCTGAACCCAGGTCATAGGAATTGCCCACGAGAATTTGGGAAATAGACGCTTTGAAGCAATTGCCAAAAATCCTAATGTTTGTCCAGAACAGATCATTTAACGGGAGAATTAGGCAGTTTTGAAAACTATCTTATAATGAAGTACTTTGGTTTTGACTGTTTATTTTAAAATATTAAGAGGTACAGTTTTTTTCTGATACGTGGCTTGTGTCAGGGCTATCCCTGTGTCCATCACCAGAACAGTGTTCGTTGTTCTAATACAGCAATTATTTTAGACTCTTTTTAAAAAGCAATAACCAGGAAACAAAAGAAATCAGAGAATTTATCACTGGAGGGGACTTTGTAAGTAGAGATGCAAAGTTCAGGGTTGTTAAATAATGTTCCTAATATCTCACTTCTACTTAAGTGGGAGTCCCATTCCCTTCCTCTGAGTGTCCCTGCCTCTGCGCTGTCAGGAAGGATGGGGGGGAGGAAGAGGAGGGTGCCAGAGCATTACCAGGAATTCCATCACCACAGGGAGCCTTTATGGCTGGGGAAACAGTAAAGAGGACAAACGGAGCAGGCAATTTTCCAGAGAAGCCGTGTAAGAGGGTTAAGCCTTGTGCTGAGGTGACTAAACGCCTGGGGACCCAGGACCCAGAAGAGGTGACCACCAAGATGGTCATGTCAGGGGTGAAGACCTTCAGGAGGAGACACGAATTAATTGCCCAAGAAAATGACAGAACACTCAGATGTCAGCGTCCTACCTCTGTGCCCGACACAGGAAACAAACAGAGCCAAGTCCCAGAGGTGTCCCGGGGAAGTGAGCACCTCAACTTTCACCAAGAAGACAGAGGTGCCGAGGGCCAGTGGTGGATTTTAAAATACTTGCTGAGGCTGTCAGCAAACACAGGTAAGAGTCCCCAGATGGGATCAACCACCGGGAGGCCAGCGGTGACCCAAAGATAACGGGGCAGCAAGGCAAGATGGGCATCTTCCGGAGGCCAGACTAAGGTGGGTACTGGGAGACCCTGAGCCGGACATTTAAGAGAATGGCAGCTCGGGGGCTGGAGACGGGAGTGGAGCGCAGGGGAGGCTCAGTTCTGGGGGCAGAAGACCTGCTGAAATCCTGCCCCAGTTACAGATGTGCGCCGTTGGTGGGGGGTGGAGATTCCCTGCTTCTCCCCACCCCCACCCTCCCCATTCTGGCAAACCAAAGGACAACCAGGGTACCTAAGGGTGGAGAGTTTGGTCAAACTGGGGGCGTTGTCCAGTGTCAAGAACACCCGGGATGGTTTACGGAGGGGTGGGAAGATGAGCGGTTGAGGAACTTTGTCTGGGAAGCAGAGGGGTGAGTTAAGAATACTCTTAGCTTCATCTCAAAAGTAGCACAACTTTTAAATGGGGGTCCCGCAGAGTCACAAGGACGTCCCATCCAGGTCGCGGTAAAAAGACCAGAGTTAACTGGAAGCCTGGGGAGGAAAGTCTGGTGGCAGCCCACTTGTACAGACTTCTCCCTTTGCCTTCAAAGAGTTGGTTGAACTCAGCGAAGTACTGGGGGACACGCCGCAGACAAGCCTCCCATTCCAGAAGCCGCTCACCTGATTTGGAGAAGGGCAGCCGGCTCAGAGACGGTCTCCTTTTCCTTGGTCCCCGGGAGCCTCCCAGCACAGAGCCAGCGATGAGGACAGCTCAGCCTCTGCAGTCCCCGGGCCACGTCCCGTCCGAGCGGGCAGCGCCGCGCTGGCCCCCGCCCGTCGCCTCCGCGTCCCGGCCGTGCGCCCTCCCTGCCCGCCGCTCCCGGTCCGTCGCCGCGGGCCGGGCGGAGCTGCTGCGGTGCGCCCGCCGGGCTTCTGTCACTCGCTGCTGCCTGGGGTCCTGCTGCCAGGCGCTGGAGTCCTCGGCGCCGAGGCAGCTCCGGCTTTATAGCGAGGGGCGTTGCTGTTCTGCGGGCTCCGAGACCGAGCTCTGAGTTGCGTTCCCTCCCCCCGGCCCCGCCCCGCAGGACGCCCGGCCCTCCCTCTCCCGACTGCCGGCAGCTGGGACCGTGCCACAGTCACCCCCGTTATCCATCAGCTTCACATCAGCGTCACCTGGCCCGACCCAGCGTCCCCTGGTCGCGCAGGGGGAGAGAGCTGGGGACAAAGTGTCAGTTCCCATGAAGATTAATGTTTAGATTTTAACTTGGAAAACTTCTAAGGACGAATTAAAAAACTTCTTTTTTTAGATATGTAAAGGAGAATTAACATCCATTCTTTATAAACTCTTCCAAAAATAAAAGAGTAAAGATCATTTACTATCTTCTGCTGTGAGGTCGGTATTAATCCTGATACCCAAACAGATAAATCTATCTTTAGTACAAGGCGATTACAGACCAATATGTCTTAGGAGTATAGATAAAAATCCTCAATGAAATGTTAGCAATTAATACAGTAGCATATAAAGAGTTATACACCATGGTGAAGTGAGATTTTTCCTAGGAAAGTAAGATTGATTACTAAATTTTTTTTAATGTCTGATAGATCAGTGAGGTTACTGTAGTTTACAATAATTTATTGTATTAATACATTTAAAAATAGCTAGAAGAAAATAATTTGAATGTTTTTACAATAAAGAAAAGACAAATATTTAAAATGATTGATATCCCGATTACGTTGAGTTGATTTTTACTGATTGGTGAATGTATTAAATTGTTGTTTATACCATAGCAATATGTACATTTATTGTGTGTCAATAAATATAAAATTAAAGAAAGGAAACAATGTGATAAACCATATCAGTAAAGAACAAAACCCACATAATTTTCTCAACAAATTAAAACAATTAAAAATCCAGCACCCTTTTACGATAACACTGAATAAATGAGAACCAGAAAGAAACTTCCTCCAACTTCTAAGTCCATTTATGAAAAACTTACTAATATGCTGAATGTTGAAAGATGATGTTTTCATGTGTCCAAGACCAGAAATAAGATGAGGACGTCTGTTTGCCCCATTTCTATTCAACTTTGCACTAATGGTTCTAGTCAGGGTAGTGAGGTGGGAAAAAGAAATAAAGGCATTTAGATTAAAAAGGAAATACAAATATTTCTGTGCGCAGGTGACATGATCTGGTATTATAAAAAATCCTACAGAATCAGCTAAAAAACTATTAGAGCTGAGCAACTTTTCAGAGTATAAGATCAATATACAAAAATCAGTTGTATTTCTATACACTAGCAATAAACAATAAAAAAAGAGAGGAAGGACACAACTTTACTCTTCAATTTTTACTCCTCGCTCTGGCTGTCAATACCGTCTCCCGGCACATCTTGTGATGTTTGGAAAAATTGAGGCAATCGAGGACTTTTTGCTCACGGCCAGATGGAAGGAGGCCACATCTGTCAAGGTCAGAAAAAATAAGAGAAATGTGAAGTTTGATGCATCAGATCCCTCCAGACTTGGTCGTCACAGATAAAGAGAAAGCAGAAAAGTGGCAGTCCCAGCCCCTAGTTTGCCGGAGGAGCAGATGAAAGGAACCACAGACACTTATTTGAACTTTACTAAATTTTTAAAAATTCAAAGAAAAAAAATGTTATTTACCTTAGATCAAAAGAATAAGATTCTTAAAATAAATGCAATGAAAAGGACACGAGAATTGTACTCTGAAAACCAAAAACATTGTTGAAATAAATTACACCTAAATAAATGAAATGATGTTCTGTATTCATGGATTGGAAGATTTAATATTGTTTGAATGACATTGATTCTCATATGATCTACAGATTAAATATCCAAAAAGCTACTCTTTTTTTTTTTTTTTTGGCATAAATTAACAGGGGTAAACTAAAAATCAAATGGTCGTGCCAGGGACCCAGAATAGTCAAGACAATTCTGAAAAAAGAACAAAGTTGGAAGACTCTCCTATTTCCTTATTTCAAAATTTACTATAAAAGTAAAATAACTGGGTGGCGCTTGTGGCTCAAAGGACTAGGACACTGGCCCCATATGCCAGAGGTGGTGGGTTCAAACCTAGCCCCAGCCAAAAACTGCAAAAAAAAAAAAAAAAAAGTAAAATAACCAAGGCGGTGTAATACTGACATAAGGATTGATATATAGGTCAATGGGATGGAATTGAGTGCATAAATTAAACTCTTACATTTCTGGTCAATTGATTTTCAACAAGAGTACCAAGATAATTCAAGGGGAATAAACAGTCTTTTCAATAAGTGGTACTGGAATAACCAGATATTTACAGGCAAAAGAATGAAGTTGGACCCCTTATAATATCACACATGAAAAATAATTAAAAATGGATCACTGATGTGATCTAAATGTAAGAGGTGAAATCATAAAACTTTTAATATAAAACTTAGGAGCGTATGTCTATGTGACTTTGGGTTATGCAAGGCCTTTTTAGATATAACACCCAAAGCACAAGCAATGTAAGAAAAATAGATAAATTAGATTTCAACAATGTTAAGAGCTTCAATGTTTCAAAGGACATCAAGAAGGTAGAAAGAAACCCACCAGAATATGATCATATATTTACAAATCATATATCTGATGATGTCTTATGTTCAGAATATACAAAGAACTATTTGAAGTCAATAATAAAAGCACAAAAAACCTTATTGATAGGTAAGCATTTATTCAAAGAAAGTAGAAAATGGGCATTAAGTACTTGGAAAAACTGAACATCATTAGCTACCAGAAAGTGTGAATGAAAACCACAATGAAATGTGACTTGATCCCTATTAGGATAGTTATAATCAAAAAGTCAGAACATAATAAGGACTGACAAGAATGTTGAGAAATGGGAGCCCTCATCCACTGTATGTGGGAATATAAATGGTGCAGCCACTTTGGAGAACAGTGGCAATTCCTCAAAATGTGACGCATAGTGTTATCACACGACCCAGCAATTCCACTCTTAAGTATATACCTGGGAGAAATGAAAATCTTAGTCTACACAAAAACATACCCAGGAAAATCCACGCCAGCATTATTGACAAAAGCTCTGTAACAGAAACAACTCAAATATCAGCTGATGACTAGATATACAAAATGTCATATGCTGCAAATAACACGCTAGGGAATATTATTGGGCAGTAAAAATGAATAAAGTACATTTTACAACATGAAACTATCTTGAAAAGACTGTGAAAAAAGCCACTCACAAAGCCTACAATTAGTTTAATTCCATTTACATGAAATGCCCAGGACAGGCATATCTGTAAAAATTTTTAATTCTCTAGAACTGAGGATGGAGGGGTGGGAGGAAATGGTGGGGATAAGGTTTCTTTTTAGAACGATGAAAAGTTATACATTCCATTATGGCAATAGTTGTGTAACTTTGCAAATATACCAAAAAACATTGAACTTGTGTGATTTCAATGAGAAAAAAAGGCAAACTATGAGATTTGTGTAGACAACTAAAGGCAGGAACATCTGACTTTTGCTTCTTGCTTCCAAGTTGCCGAAGAGGGCAGAGGCCCTCAGCTCATCTTTCATGCCTTCCTCTGCAAAAACTAACAACCTTTGAGCTAAACAACATTGTAGGTTAGAAACATAATGTAAATTAATTATTAACTAAGACCATTTTTAAAAAAAAGGCTTTATTTGGCAACGTACCATATGTTGAAAGCGCTCACAGCTTTTGAATTCTTATAAAATTAGAAATGCCAAATGTCCTTAGATGTAATCAAACATGTAGTTAGCATAGATTTCTGCATGAGGACTTGGTCAGAAGGCCAAGCTAAGGAAGACATGGTCCGTGAGTCCGGAATGCACTGACACGGGAAGGAGACAGCAGATTGTGCCTCTGGGACAGCAGCCGGCCTTAGCAGTTAACCGTGTTCCTGGGGTGTCAGGCGCATGGTAAGACTCCTCACACATGCTAACACATTGCTAAGAGTGACTTTGAGTCCTTATAAGAACTACGTCTTGGAGGCCAGGTGTAGTGGCTCACACCTGTAATCCCAGCACTCTGGAAGGCTGAGGCAGGTAGATTGCCTGAGCTCATGGGTTCAATATCAGCCTGTGCTAGAGTGAGACCCCATCTCTAAAAACAGTTGGACGTTGTGGCAGGTGCCCGTATTTCCAGCTACGGGGGAAGCTGAGGCAAGAGAATTGCTTGAGCCTAGGCGTTTGAGGTTACTGTGAGCAATGATGCCACAGTACTCTACTGAGGGTGAAAAAGTGAGACTCTGTCTCAAAAAAAAAAAAAAAAAAGAAAAAGAAAAAGAAAGAAAAGAAAATAAAAAGAAAAGAGAAAAAAAGAAAAAAATAGAAAAACTGAGGCAAGAGGATTGCTTGAGTGTGAGCTGAAGGTGGCTATGAGCCACAGCACTCCACCTAGGGACTCGATCTCAAAAAACAAAACAAACCAACCAACCTATGTCTTGGGAGAAATGTTATTTGAAATGGGGTCTTGAAGGATAGATAGGATTTTTAAACTGAGGACCAGGGGAACAGAGTATATAGAAATACTAAGGCAAAAAACAGTCATTTGTGTGGGAAGAGATAGTTACTAAAACCGTCTAGAGCACCATGAATAATAGTAACAAAAACTATAGTTTATTGGATAATTATATATGCACATATCAGGCATCTTTTAAGCCCTTCATACCTATTAACCTAATTAATAATTGGTGAAAACCCCCATATAGAAAATAAATTTTATCCCCCTTTTACAGATGATGAGGTTAAGGTACAGAAGTTGAGCAAGTTTCCCAAGGTTACCTGGTTTGTGAGAGGCAGGGCCGAGATTCCAGATTGTGTGGTGGTATAGCCTGTGTATTCACTACAGGAGAGTGGCATGAAGAACTAGAAAGACGGGGTTCACAGGAGTGAACTTCAAAAGATAGCAGAGGGGTTTGAACTTCGTCTGGCTCTTGAGGAATGACTGAGGAAGGGCACAGTGTAGGTTAGAGCGTGGACATGTTAGAAGTAGGGATAACAACGGACCAAGCCAGGAGTAACAAAGAAGTAACCACCTTGGTGAAATGAGGACTAGGAACAGCGCCAAGACAGAACACCGAGGATTTACAGAAATCACTGGGGTAGTGCGTCATTGGGATGGTTATGAGAGGCGGCTGGTCCGCTCCATCCATTGAAGAACTTTGTGCAGATGTCTCACTGGCCATGAGGGTTGGAAAAAGTCTGGGTCTCCTTCGGAGGGCTTAGAGACATTTACTTTGCTGTTTATTTATTTATTTTGTTGGTAGGTCCTCTTTGTTTTAGCTCAAATGGCTGGAAACGATAGTCACAGCTTTTGGTAGCTTTTAAAGATTTGTGTTTCTATTCCAGACTGGGGTGACCAGGAATCTGATCCAAATTTAGAGTAGAGGAGAGAGTACTGACATCAGGAGATGAGCCACGTGGTAGGGGCTCCAAAGAGGCCGTGGGGGCTGCAGACGTGAGACTTGGCAGTGAGGAGAGTGCGCAGTGGACGGAATCAAGCAGAGACCTTGACCTGCATTTAAAATTTACGAAAGCATAGGCAGAGAGGGGAGAAACCGCAGACAGGGAGGGAGAGAATAAGCGATCAGGAGGCAGCGAACAGCAAAAGAGGCCAGAGTGGAGGGAGCAGCTGCCTGAGCGGCACAGTTGGAGGGAGAGCGATGCCCCCCGGGATGTTGGGGAGGACCTTGAGAAACAGCCGTGAGAGGGGAAGAGGAAGAATTAAAATACGGAGAAATTTTACAGATTTCTAGGATTCTAGCCCGTTCTTTATTTTTCAGCACTGATTTTCTAGCCTGGCCATGCGCTACTTTAAATAGGCAAGGCATAGCACTTTCTTGGATGCAACACCTAACACTTTCTTGGACGTGACATCCTCCTCGCCAGCAGTCAGGAACTCACATGGGCAATATTTCTTTTTATTTTATGTAACTTCTTCCTGTGTGTACAGTTTTCAGTAGTCTCTCCTGGGTTATTTGCTTAGCAAATGTTGATCGAGCTTCTTTGTATTTGGTGCTATGCTAAGTGATGAAGGATCAGGAGATAAAAGTCACTGGCTTTACCTGCCCTGATGGGAGGCCATGCAGCTGACTCTGGGACGCAGCTTGGGAGTGCTGGGGAGAGTGGGGATGGTCCACATGTAGGAATGATGAAACCAGAGAGGAAATTCGCAATAGACAACTCTCGCGTCCAGTGCGAAGCTTGTCCTCGGCACTGATTTACGTGTCAGCTCGGTTTTAAAATTGGAACCTTCATGAGCCTTACCTCATAGCCTCACAGATATTTAGAAGCATTTATCACGAGGCCTTTGTGGAAAGCCAGAAGTGAGTGACAGCCAAATCTGAAGTCTTTGAGTGAAAATAGGAAGTGCGCCTGTGATTATTAAGATTCAGGAGATCTTGATATTTCAAAATCCTTTTACTGCTATACATCATTAACCACAGTCACTCCCCGTACTAAATTCTAACTTGGTTTCAAAAATAATTATAGTTTTGAGGGCTGGAAGTTGTTTAGAGAGTCAGCTGTTTTGGGTGAAACCTCCTGCAAGGGTGGGGCTTGCTCTCAGGGAGATTATATCATCAGAAAGAAGCAGATGAGAAGGACAAGTTTCCAAGAAATTGATGGCATCTTTATTACTGTGATGAATTGGCTGAGTAACGGTGTGGTTTTAATCCTGGCTGTTCTGCTGTAATACAATGACATGCTGATCCCATAAAAGGTTCACCTTAGCGCTGTGACTAGAGGCAAGGACCCAGCTTTGGTACTTGTTAGGCCTGTACACTTACTCAAGTTTTTCCTCTGATGTGGATGTTTAATATATGGGCAATAATGGTCCCTAAGCATTTTTCAGGGCTGAAATAAAAAAAGAGTTTATGTAAAAGCTTCCGATTCTTCAGTGCTTAACTGATGGTAGTGGTTTTTAGTGAGAAGCAGGTAGTTCTGTGTGCCGGTCAGGGATGCATTAGCTTTTTGATGTTTTTAAAAAAGAGATAAAACTTCCTTATCTCCTCCATTAATCTGTTTCTGGTATTAAAATTGTGAAATTTGGATATAGGCTTTTTCTTTCTTTGCTCTGTGTGTGGGTCACAGGAGGAGGGAAGGATTGAATGGTGCTGTCACTCTGTAGCCACAAGTGTGAGCACAGAACTCAAGGGCAGCCTGGTCGCTGAAATGCTAGGTGAGCAAGGGCAGTCCCCCAGGGCCCCATGTCTGCTGAAGGCAGGCCATGGCTGCTGTCACAGTCGAGATCACTGCCAAAGGCCCAAATCCAAACATCAGTCTGGAGGTAAAGTTCAACAAGAAATGCAAAAGAAGAAGTTCCATGGCCAATCACCAGGGAAAAAAGTTTATTCTTCCCAGTAATTTAGAGCAAAATGTGCAATTTTTGAACTATAAAATTAATAAAGATTAAAAAGAGAAGATGATCACATCAAAATTCAGTTATTGGGCTCAGTGCCTGTGGCTCAAGTGGCTAAGGCGCCAGCCACATACACCTAAGGTGGCGGGTTCGAATCCTAGCCTGGGCCCGCCAAAAACAACAATGACGGCTGCAACCAAAACAAAAAAATAGCCAGGAGTTGTGGCGGGCACCTGTGGTCCCAGCTATCTGGGAGTCTGAGTCAGGAGACTCGCTTGAGCCCAGGAGTTGGAGGTTGCTGTGAGCCACAGCGCTCTACCCAGGGGGACAGCTTGAGGCTCCGTCTCAAAAAAAAAAAAAAAAAATTCAGTTTTTGCAGAGTTGTGGGGAAGCTGGTATGATCCCCCGATAGATATGTGCATATTTGTAATATATAAATACAGAAGGTGCCAAAATTACCAATAACAAAAGATAAATACAAGTCATGTTTGAGTACCTCACATAATTGGAAAAGTCAAACATGATTTGAGTGTTAGAATTTTGATAGGTTTTTCCTTTCTTAAAATGTGTATATAATTTTTTGTACTCTCTTTATGTACATATTTCTGTAGGATTGTTGCATACCTGGGAAATTTATTCTGAATAATAATAATGAATATATGCAAAGATTTATATCCAAGGATATTATTTACACTACTGTGTAAAATATCATATAATCGGAAACAAATGTGGTAGCACCTAAAGAAAGGGTTGGTCGAAAAAGCTACGATACATCTAGAAGTAATCTACATTAAAAGTAATGTAGGAGGATGCTGTACCATATGGAAAATGTTTATGATATGTTAGTGAAAAATAAGATTATGGAACTATATATATACTGTTAGTCAAAATATGTGAGACATATATGCTTACACACATGTACACACGCACATAGACATAGAGAAAGTAGGCTGTATAGTCACTAAACTGCTTCTGGTGGCTATTTCTGGATCTACAGATTAAGAGTACCTTAACATATTTTCTTTTTCTGCTTGTTTATATTGTTCAAATTTTAGATAGTGATTATATCACTATAAGAATTAGCAGAATGGGCAGCGCCTATGGCTCAAAGGAGTAGGTGCCAGCCCCATATGCTGGATGTGGTGGGTTCAAACCTAGCACTGGCCAAAAACTGCAAATAAATAAATAAAAATAAAATAAAAAATAAATTAGCAGAATGAGCAAGAAGGTAGAGAACTTAGTGTAGAAACTGTTTGGAAAGCAAGGACCAGGGGGGAATTTTGGGGGATAGCTGTTGCTGATACTAGATTTGGAGGTCTGATGGCTTCAACCCTGCTTGTCTTTATCTGTATTTTAGGGCATTCCGTGGTTTTGAGCATTCACCTGATTCTCTCATATGATGTGGGGTTTAACTATGTAGCTGGTATTTACTTGAGAAAGAAAGGGCATATATTCAGGTTTGTTTCTAAGCAGAAGTCCAACCCAGTGAGGTGGATACCATCGCAGGTGTCAACCCGATCCACTTCTGCGTGAACTATGATTTTTGGTCAGAGAGGGCACTGGGTTAGACTGCTCACATTGTAACCTCGGCCTATGTAGCTTTCAGATGAATTCATTACACAGCAACTGGAAAGGATCAATTGGAACTCAGGCAAATGGCCGTATGCATTGCTTACAATAATTAAAAAAAAAGAGAGAGAGAGAGAGAACATTCTTTGTATTTCTCTTGTTCTAAAATTTTTCCCTAAGAGCATCTCACAAGGAGATCTTCATTTTGATTCCAATTTCTATCATGCTTTCTTGCTTTCAAATTTTTCACCTGTATTGCCCAATGCTCTCAAATATAACTCTCATATCCTTTCCATTTTTTATTTTCATTCTTTTGCCTGAGCTGGCCCATTGTTCAGACCAATGGCTCTCAACCTTCCTAATGCCATGAGCCTTTAATACAGTTCCTGCGGGTTGTGACCCACAGGTTGAGAACCGCTGGCTTAGACTGCCTCCCAGCCACTGCTGATGGAAAAGCTCGCCTATCCTCACAGGCTAGGATCCCCTCTGCTTGCTCACCTCTGCCGGGAGTTACTACTTTCTCCCTTGAACTTTATGTACTGTTTTTGAAAATAGAAAAGTGGGGAAGAAATGTTATGGGAAAAAATGTGAACTAGGAGTTCAGAGACCTCGAGTCCATTTTCCTTTCTCTTGAGAGGCACCAGTGGAGCTTGGCCAAGAAATGAAAATATCTTGGCATCTAGCTATTCCATGGCACTTAAAACAAGCAGTTTCTAATATTCTGTCTATTAGTTGTGTGGGCTTGGACAAGTTATTTCATATTCCTGTGCATCTGATTAGTCACTAGTAAAATGTGGGTACTAACAGCATTTAACTCAATGTGAACGAGGATTAAATGAGGTCAAGTAAATAGCATTCTGCCTGCTGGTAGTTAGGGTCAATCAATCTTAGCTGTTTTGTATTAACCCCAGTAATTCTACCCAGGTATATTACTTAAATGTTCAAAAACAGTCAGTGAGAAATCCTTTTGATAAGATAGGGATCTATCCTACTCAATATACCAAAGTTCATATCCCTGTTTTAGGTGGTTTTTATGAGAATATAGAAAAAGACCCCAAAAATGACATATACACACAAAAAACCTCCAGCATGGTTGAATGTTCTTTCCTGAGGCGTGCTTATGGCCTTATTAGTATAACTAAGTTTTACAGTACTGTGTACTATCATGAGAGCCCACTTCTTGGGTGATTTATGCCCATTGTCTACCTGGGATACAACCAGAAATAAATATGGAGAGCGAGCAAACGACTGCTTTACACTTCTACTTTTACAGATATCACCTGGAAAAAAAATCAGTTGTCAACTTCACAGATCATTAATCAGATAGGCTTTCTGCTATTTCTAATCACCTTTATTTATAGAGGCAGAAAATGAACCTTTGTAAGCTTCTGTAACTCACCAGAGCATAAGGTTATTTTAGATATTATCTGATTAACTGGTGAATGTGATAAAATCTGCACGGGCTTGGAAGACTACAAGTGAGTAAAGTGTATTATTCTAAGTTATGTTTCTCCTTAACTCTGAGCAAAATATTTACAAATTATATAAATGTTCACGAGGAAAGAGGAGAAACTAATAGAAATGAAGCTATTTTTAGCTTTAGGGATGAAGTCAGATCATCTCATTCTTCCTTCAATGAAGAAAGATCATTTTAGTATTAATATGTAAAAAAAGCAAGGTTTGTATTTTCACCAGCAAGAATGTTGATAGATGATGGGAAAGAATGAAAAAATACTATCAAAATAAAATTTCCAGCAAGATTTTTCTTACATGTGAATTTTTAAATCTGGGAATATCCTTGTTGATAATCATTGTACAAAAGAACTGACTTACATACAAATTTTATCAATTACCTAAATAAGTTCTGTGAATAAATGGAGGGGCTGAAAATGAAGTGTCGGGGAAGAGTAAAATAGGAATTTAGGATGATGAAGGGTATATATTGAAATTTTGATCCATAGAGGAATAGATTTTCAGATTAAAAATTTTAGAAAATGAGCGACATTAAATTCAATATCGTGTTTGAATTTAACTGGATGAGGAAAGCTAGGACAGGCAGGTTGTCCCAATTTTAGTTAAATTTCTATTGTGTCTTCACAAAACAATCTAAATATTTTCTACCACATTTCTTACTTGGGTTCAGTTTTGGTGACCCCTTCTACTGTTCTGTACTATCAAATAGTTTTGTCACACAATCCTGCTGGCTGTCCTTTATCCACTATTGAGGGCATGATCCCAGGCTGTTCTCTTGGCCCATGCCTCTGGCATTTCACCATCTTGAGAACACCCCTCTTGGACAGAGACGCCTCATGCGCCTGATTGAGCTGCGTGATTCCTGATCCAAGCAGAAGGCTCCTCCTCCATCAATGAGGGACGTCTTTTTAGGGGGTGATGACTGTAAGTGACCTAAGCTCCTTTCAGGCTGGAGACAGCCCCTCATAAATGAACCTCCCTCTGGCTCATTTAGAATCTTTAACTTGACTTCATAGTCCAAATTTTTAAATTTTTCCTGTGAGTCCTTACACATAAGGAAATAATCCTTACAAGGCTAAGCCTTGCGGTGCTCACCTGTAGCCCTGGGTTGCTAGCAGCTGTCATCTTTTGGGGACTTCATCTCTCCCAGTTTTCATGCTGGAGGCATTCACTAAGGCAGCCTGCGTCAATACTTCCTATTGGATTGTCTTGAAAGCCACTTCCTAGCAAGGTTTTGCACAACTATTTATTGGGAGATGGGCTGAGATTATTCAAGTAACACCACCGGGACTCATGCACCACTTGGAATCCCGTGGTGGAGGCAAAATGAGATTGACGGGGTCTCTAAGTAGAAAGTTTTCAATTGAAGGGATCTCTGAATAGAAAGTTTTCAAAAATTAAGTACGAGTGCATGACCCCAAAGTTAATTTTATATTTATCTCAATAGGATTGTTTTAATTTCTGACACTTCCACATGGCTTAATTTAAAATAGACACGTTCAGGTTCCGTTAGCTGGCTCTGCCTGCACTCCCACTCGGTATCCGGTTTGTGCTCCACGCTCTTCGCACACGAGCTCATGCTGCTAGTCGCTCATTAAATTGTTCTTGCCTAAGTACTTCCTGATCAATTCTATTATTATTTGTTCTTATTCTTTCCTGGTATTGATGTTAACTGCTGGGTAATTTCCTGGATCTCCCCTTTGGCACATCTTAAAGATTAGAATAGTTTTTACTATAATTATTTCCTTGACTCTTTCTGCAGCCCATCCATCATCCTCTGTTTTCTACATTGTTCATGACTTGACTATCTACAAGATGTGAACATATTATTCCCATAACACAAGGATCTTATGGTGAAGATAGCATTCGTAAACATTTCTTAGCAAAGAGATTTATATTTTACTAAATACACTTGAAACATACCAAAATGAGAAATAAAATTCGTGGGTACAAATTAAGAATTAACAGCTAAATATACCTTTTTGGCAAATCATTTGGCTTTTCTTCAATGAAAAAAAATGTAAACGGAATGTGATTCTTGCATAAAAATGCAAATAAAGTCCAACTTTCTTTATATGATGGATCTATAAGCAAGGCATGTTATCTCTTTAATTTTTTATCATTTGCTTTTTCCAGACATTCCTTATTATGATAGGTTAGCTATAAGCCAATTTTTGATGCTTAGTCACAGAAAAGGCACAATTCATTAATCAAGCAACTATCTATAATAATTCCTGCGTCCATCATGGGGACATCAATTAGACATAGCTCCTGAATGCAGACGTTTGCAATCCAGTGAAGTAAGAGAAGTAAGAATGTGGAATAATTAAGATAAGCTTAGAAAATACAAAGAAAGCCAGAATGAACTCTGACAGCCACAGGTTGGGGGAAGTTTTCACACTAGAGGTAGAAGTCTTTGAGCCTTGTTTCAAAGGTCACTATATGTGCCTATGCTACTACGAAAGTGTACCTTTTTCTCAAGTGGGTGCAAAGGAAATGTAATAATTCCTTATTTAATATTGATCTCTTTTGCTGGACTGGAATCTTTCTGGGAATCTCCCATGCTGGTCTTGTTTACTGCTCTACTTACTGTCTGGCACAACGCTTAGCACATAGTACATTCTCAATAAATATTTGTTTAAGGAATGAATGGATTGTGAAAGGCTAAGTTCAAATGTTTGGACTCTATGTGGGCAATGAGGGTCACTGAGGTCATTGAGTGGGAAGTCCTATATTCAATTTGTCATGTAGGGGAAAAAGAAAGGCAATTCTGATGGAAATACACAGATCCAAAGAGGACTAGACTGTTGGCAAACAGATGCATATTAGATAGTCTAGAAGGGAGATAAAGAGAACTTAGACCAAAGTGGTGGCTTAGTAGATGGTAAGACAAGCCTCTGAATGCAGTGGAAGGGATTCGGTACCTGGCTGGACAGAAAGAGTGAAAAGAGGCACGAAGCAAGAGGTTTGGGGGTTGAGAATTTGAATAGATGGTGGTGCTATTAACTGAGATCATGGATGCAAAAAAAAAAAAAGAGAGAAAATTTGAGGGGAAGGATGAGTTTAATTTTGAACTTGCTTAGTTTGTTTTGCTGAAGAACATCCAAGCAAAGCAGAATCCATGAGGCATATGTAGCTTTGAAATCCATCAGCATGAGCAGCTATTTGGGGCTATGGGAAGACATGAGTTTATTTTTATTTTTATTTTATTTTTTTTGAGACGGGGCCTCAAGCTGTCCCCCTGGGTAGAGTGCCATGGCATCACAGCTCATAGCAACCTCCAACTCCTGGGCTCAAGCGAGTCTCCTGCCTCGGCCTCCCAAGTAGCTGGGACCACAGGTGCCTGTCACAACGTCCGGCCATTTT
>CAUYQV010136829.1:0-11454 GCA_963574575.1 Galagoides demidoff | reverse complement strand
TGCTCTGGTTGGTTTAGGTCCTGACTAACCTTCACCAGTCTTCCATTCACTGTTTGTAAATTTAGCTCCCACACTAAAGATGACCATCTTGAGTAGTTTAGGTGGAGAGATTTAAGGGATCATCTTTTGAATTGAAATGTTATTTTGGGTCATGGGTTATACTGATTATTCTTTACTATGGGTCATAGGTTCTGCTGATTATTGTTTAAGATAAGAATTAACATGGACTTCACTTTGAACTGAAATGTATAAAACTCTAATGTTGGAAATGAAAGAATATCTGAACAGTCTTGGAGAGGCTACTCTCACTGTTCTCCAGAGTCCCCTGACCTTTGGACAAAGTTTGGTGGACCTATCCACATCTCTGCATAGTGACTGACAGTGACAGGCAGCTGAACCCTCTTTGTCTGGTTCATTTTCTGGCAACCACAAAGGAACCCTAGACTGCTCTGATAAGTGCTGTGTAAGTGCTGCTGGCAGGCAGCCCCAGGGTGAAATGCTCCAATGCTCTACACTGCCAGGAAATTTCTCCTGGAAGTCTTGGAAATCTGTTCTCATGCACCTGCCATCACTAATCACTAAGGTCCACTTGCTTCATTCTGGTTGTGCACTGAAAACTTGACTTCTCTTCAGTTATGGTTTTGTTCTCAAGAAATCTGGTATTTCTGTATATGGTGTTTATTATGGGAGCTCAGGCCTCAATCCTGAATGACAGTCCATTAGACATATTCAGTCTGATTGGTCTCAGAATGGGTATACTGCATAACTATGAAATTTCATAACTCATGAAATTTTTCTGTAATACAGTCTAGCTTATATATCATCTCAACTCTAGAGAAAAGTGGATGGATGGATCCTCGAATTATTATAATGATGTTACATTGTTTAAAATAACAAGTCTGGCTGAAATACTTAGATTTTTTTTTTCTTGGTAGAATTTATGAGTTTAAAAGCAGTAATTAAGACTATGTATATCTAATTTATAGGGTATAAAAAAGGTTGACAAAAATAACTAAAACCTGTGTAAACTTTTAACTTAAGTAAATGAGATTAATAGTCTAAATAAAAAGATATGTTTAAAAGTCAGCAAATACAAATTCTGCATCGGTCTGTTATGTTTGTCTCTTTGTGTATCTGTAAATGTCATGTGCTTATGATATTTCACTATCAAAATATGCAAAAGAGCTCTAATAAACTGGTTTTAAAAAAGAAGTAAGTGCTTACATCAAGTATTTTATAAGGAAAACAAAAAAAAAACCTCAAATGCCTTTTTGTTCAAGTGACTTCGGTATTCCTTGATAAATAAAATTAGTATTAAACCTGTTATTAAAGTTCAAATGCTTAAAGATTATAGAAATATCACTTTGGCAATATTTCTAAATTTTGCTGGAGTTGACTGTGAGCTTATGTTCTTGATTTTGAGCCTCTGAGTTCTGAGGTCATAGAAGTAGTGGCTGTGGTTAGGCCTTAGGTCCTGTTCTTCTTGCCTACACCAGCACCTGCAAAGCATAGTCTAGCCCACATGGGCTTCCCTGCTCCAACTTTGCTATTCTGAGAGAAACTGACCACTGCAGTCTTCCAGCTTTCTGCCTTGAACTCTGCACTTAGTAAATGAATTAAAGACACACATAGGTCTGCCCTTTGTAGCCATGTTTGATGCCACATGGCCATGTGAGACTTAGGAGATCTAGGAAAGACATCAGACGTGCTTCCTGTAGTATAGTTTCAGAACACTTTCCAGTAATTTAAAACCTTACAGTCATATTATGTTCCATAAAATCTCTGAGTCAATTGTAAGATGTAATACTTCAGCTGTTTAGATTATATGAGAAATTGAGTCTTTTCTTTGTGAAAGAATAACATTTTTGCTTTTTAAATCTTCTAATTATCAGTTTTGTTAAGTGAATGATTAACTTTATACTAAACTATGATTAATCCTGTTTTGTGAACAAAACTTTGGGAGAAGAAAGTTTAAACAGAAAGAAAAATAGCTTTGTGTAAAAAAAGGATCTTATGTGGTAAATTTTGTCCTGAAACAAAATGACTGGTTATTTAAGAAAGTGAAAGGCAGAGCAAAATGGTTTAGGATGTTTGTAAATAGTCTGTGCAGGTTAAATAAAACTCATCAAAGGAAATTTGTGAAGGAATTTGCATGTGATCCAGTTAGCTATGTATTGCCTTTAGAATCTTTTGGCTTGTGATCCTGTTTGAACGAGTGCTTTAAGCCTTTGACATTTGACAAACCTTACAAAATTGAAACTCTAAATTCGGTCTTTTTGAAATATTAAGACCACTAAAGTCTGAGAAAGATATATTAGGATTATGTGGTGTATTTGTCAATATTGTCAAATATGAAATGGTAGTTAATTTCCTGTAGATTATGTTTATGTGTATATATGCATTCTAATATTATAAAATGTTAGTCTGTCTGAGTCTATATTATGAGTAATAATTTCTTTTTTTTTGTTTTTTCCAGTTTTTTTTGGCCAGGGCTAGGTTTGAACCTGCCACCTCTGGTATATGGGGCCAGTACCCTACTCCTTGAGCCACAGGCACCACCTGAGTGGTAATTTCTTATTCATCTTAGAAGGGCATTTTGCCACTGGCTAAGTCCAAAGTTTGTATATATACATGTATTCTAATATTATAAAATGTTAATCTGTCTAAGTCTATATTATGAGTAATAATTTCTGATTCATCTCAGAAGGGCTTTTTGCAACTGGCTAAGTCCAAAGTTTGTCCTTCAAGTAATATAATAGAAAGGTTGACAGATCCTCTTAAATACAAATTTCTGATAACTTTAAAGATTATATGCCATCAGACTAAAAGCAAATTTCCAGGACTTTAATTAGAAAGCTAAAAAAGAAAAATTAATTACACAAGACAGAACTAATTTTTCACAACTTTTTGTTTAAAACATTTCTGATTCTTCTATTTTTCTATTCTCTGTCCTATTTTCTTCTTTCATTTTTCAGAAGTTAAAAAACATTTTTTCATCTTATGAGCTATTTACAGCTTTCAGCAATGTATTAGCCAAATTTAAAACATTTATTTTTCTCACTCCTTTATTTCTCTGGAATTCGAACACCATTTGTCTGTATTCTTAATTTCTGACCATATAGTTATTTGCATAAGTTCAATAAGAATCTCTTTTCTTCTATAGGACACAATAAAAGGTATTGGTGATTTCACAAAGACTTTGACTAAAATGACATTTTCAGAGGTGTTCAGATTACATTAAGGAATTAAGGTTGACTTTATAAGGCTAATAAAAAAGCACATTGAAAAAGTGGCCATATACCTCATTAATAACATTTTCTAATCTGCAGTGAGTAAGGAATGTCACTTTTGGACAAGTCTGGGAATCCCAATTTATTTTTGAGAGAAGAGGAATTTATCCAATGTATACAGGTATCTAATGGCACAGTTGAAACCTGGCTCATGAGGGGCTTTCAAGTCTAACCTGAGATTTCTTATAAAAGGTTCCAGCCAATCTTAAAAGAAAGAAAAGACTAGATGGCTAATAATTATTCTTACTGTACTTTATGCAAATAATCAGACCCAATATAGTAAAAGTACAGTTTATTTTGGCAAATACATTAATTCTGCTGTACTTTGTTTTTAATAAATTGGGAACTTAAAGAGAGAAAAATATAGTTCAAAAATAAGAAACTGTGGCCCACCTGTGTTAGATTCCAGCCTTGTCTGCAATGCCAGCTCATAGAATGAGACATAGCTGTTTAACTAAACTGATCTGTTAACAGGACTGAGAGACTGGCCAAAGAATATAGAATTCTATGTAGTTTTCAGATTTGCTCCAATTTGTTTTTTTCTTCCTGCTTCTTAGCCCTGATATAACATATTAGGTTTTAATATGTAAAAATCTTCTCATTTCAATGTGGGCACCAAAAAAAAAGGTAAAAATATTTACCCAAAGGTACATGTCTAACATATTTTGGGATGACTGCCCTAGAAGTATTAAAGGCTATCTGCTATTTCTAAATAGATACTTTGGAATAAATTAGAACCTAAATAAAAAATTCCCAGTGGTGTGGCTACCACAGAGCCTTGCAAGTGACCCCACATCCAACTGATTTTCAGGAATATTCACTGGAATTGCCCAGAACTTCAGATCAGTTCTATAGGAATCTTAAAACTATTATCTTAAGAACTATACTAAGATTGTAAATAAGAATACTAATATTCTTATCAAGTAACTCTTAGCCTTGAATCCAGAACTTGTGGATTTTTGTAAGTGGTTGCTAAATTATTTACCCTGGACACAACCCTGACTTTGTCTCTGTCAGTGCCAGGGTGCTAGATTGAGCCTCTGTTTACTTCTTTACCCTGGAATAGTTTTTGAGAGTTTTTCAGATCCTGCATTCCAGTAATGGACCCACCCAGACCAAGGAACTTACTCATTTGACCTTGGACCCTCTACCCAAGATACTTTCCTGACCTTTTCAAGGCCTCCAGCAGATGACCTTTGATCTCTGTCATGGCAAGTCTGGCTACCTCCTGAGCTACACTAGACCACACTCTGAATTGCTTAAAAAGAGCCCCCATGCCTACTTACTGAAACCTATATACATTCCAGCTGGTAAACAGGTTTTATTCAAGACTTGGAGGGAAAGACTTGATGAACTCAAGAGAAAGTAGACTGGCCTTTGGGACAGCCTACTTGCAATCCCAACAGCAGTCAATTGTTTGGATTACATCATTTGCACATCTAGACATATTCCCCTGAGAAAACCCAGCGAATAAAGCTAGATGAGTGAACTGCAGAACTGTGTGGAGACAAAGGGTTACAAGCTTCAGCTGTTGGAATGAGAAGTATATTATTCTCAGACATCTTTGTTTATTATATTTAGTGCACCTCTTGTTGTCTTTTATTAGCTATGCTGCATATTGTTCCCAGTATAACTTTAAACCTATCTCTTGCCCAAATAAATTCTCATAATAGAACATTTCACACATTAGTTAAAATGAATTAGCCTTCATTCTATGCAATAACATGGATAGCTTTTAAGAAAATTAGAAGGAGGAACAAGGAGGAGGAATGCATATATTGGGTATAATGCATACTATCTAGGTAATGAGCACACTTGTAATTTTGACTCAATCTGTACAAAACAACATATGTAAACAAATCATGTGTACTCCTAATATTCAGAAATTTTTTTAAAAATTGAAAAAACAGAAAAGAAAAATGTGTAATTGAGTTAAAGTCATGTTCCAAAAGATTGCATAAGATATAATTCCATATTTTGTAATACTCCTAACCCAAGCAAAACTAAATATATTGGTTAATCATACATCTAAACTACATTTTTAATATAAGAAAGAATTGCATTAAAATTTGAAATTTTAATTATTTCTTTAGGGGAGTGGGAACTAGATAGGAAGAACACTAGGTAGATAAGACACTGGTAAGGTTCAGTTGAAGTTAATATAATAGTGTATAGTATCTTCTCAGGCTTCTGTCAAAAAATTCATAGATTGGGTGGCATAAACAAGAGACAAGTGTTTCTCACAGTTCAGGAGGCCAGGAAGTCTGAGGTCAAGGTACAAGCCCATTGGTTCCTAGTGAGGGCCCTCTTCCTAGACCTTTTCCTCTGATGTCTCTTCTTCTCTATAAGGATACTAATCCTTTCATGAAGGCTCCATCTGCATAACCTAATTTAAACTCATTATCTCCCTAAAATCTCATTTTCAAATGCCATAAGTTTGGGGGGTAAGGTTTTTATATATGAATTTGAGGAAGGAGCACAACTGAGTCCACAGCCAATAGTAAATTCATGGTGTTTGCTCTATGATTTGATAAAGTCTTTCAAGAGAGAGATGAGAAGGGGGAAAAAAGGAATGAATTCACTCTTGCTCACATAAGTAAAGAGGCTATAGTCACCGTAACCCAGACATAGAGTTCATTTATGGCCGTCCATGCTTTAGTGAGCTCTCCTTTGTCCCCCAAGCCCCTTGTTCTGTGTAGCCATGCTATTCTACCAGCTCCCAAGGAAAAAGAGGAGAAAAAGGATTTTTTAAACTGTAGATATTTGAAAAAGATCATATTTTCTCCACAAATATAGTGTTATAGCTACTATTAAAGGGTTTTTATAGGCAAGAACAAAGACCAAAAAAAAAAAAAAATCAGTCTACAGAGGATATTGGTAAATCACGTGCCAATATTAGATCATGTAACAGAGATTCAATTTTTAATGCAAAGAAGGAATGTAAAATGTGGTCTTCTAAGTACAGGAATACATATATGTAAAAATCCAGAGACATGATTATTTATTCTACATTGAGAAGAAACTGCTGGGAGAAGGAGAAAAGCAGTGGATAAAACTATGGAAATGAAATGGAGTATTTCACAAGAACAGGAGAAGGAGTTGAAGTGACACAAAGTTAGAAAATATCCAATATCATGACTGATTTCTAAAAGTTAAGATAAATAATTGCACATACAAATGAGCATCAGAAAATAACTGAGGTTAAATATCTTTCAGAATTTTTATATTAGTCAACATAATAAACAAGCAAAATAACCTCTCTATAGAAAATGCCCACAAAGCCAAGGAAAACCACATGCTCATGTTTTAAATATAGCTAAAGGCATTGACAATGACCTGCCATGTGAAAGAGCAACATAAACCAGAATTACACAAATGCAGGAACTAATCAAAAACACACAATAAATAGTCCCCCAAACAAAATGAAATACATCAAGAAATAACACCATTAAAAACATGAAAATTAGACCACAATGGGAACAGGGAGTCATGAAGATTATTTAAAAATTAAAAAAAAAAACACACATACACAGATAATAACATGTGGGAAAGCACCATGAAAATGATGGAAAAGTTTCAAATAAAAAGGTAGTTAATAGCTATATATTATATGATTCCACTTATATAGTAGTCTAGAAAAGATAAATTTACATGGAAAACAGATCACTATTTGAGAGGAAAATGGGCTGAAGAAAAGGATTGACTATAAAGGAGAAACAAGGGGAAATGTTTGGGACTATTGAGCTGTTCTGACCTTGTGGTGAAATTTACATGATGGTATGCATATGTCAAAAAGCCCACATAGAATTTTATGCCAAGTATAGAGAATTTTATAAATGTATATGTGACTGCAAAGAAGAAATTAGGAATGATTAAAATGATTTTTTAAAAATAACAATTGCTGGGAAAGAAGACCTAACGTAGATATATTTTTCATAGGAGAAAAACCAAACCAAAGGACTGAAATAATTACTAAAGTCTAGATGCTCCTGAATTTGGAAAAAATTTTAAATGGTTTTGAAATGATTTCTTAAAATAAACAGTACACCTAGGGGGAGGATCAAAGCAGAATTGATAACACTGACTCATTCCAGTAACATTATTAGATTTTTAAAATCCCCTCACATTAAAAAAATTAATTATTTATAAAGGGAAGAAAAATAAAATTGTCTTCAGATATTATATAGCAATTTTTAGAGTAAAGGAAATTTACACATATATATATGTATATATATGTTGGAGATTTCATATGTAGTCAAAATTTTAGACATGAAGGCTGAAGACAACCTACCATCAATATCCAAGAACTCAAGAAATACCATTTTCATGAGTTATCCTATGTTAATGAAAAAGTATCAGGCAGCCTAACTACTGATGAAATGAGTATAAAAATTGCTGGCATTAAATATATATGTTTACATGTGCAACTAAGAACAAATGAGTACTATGGGACAATATAGCATGTAATATCTATACACTTTTTAAAATGAATATAGCTAAAGAATAACTAGTATTTTTTTTTAAGCAGCAATGAGCATACTCGGTGTCCAGATGTCTATTTCTAAATATTATTCTTCATTAAAGAAGTTACTCCTTGGAGAAATGGCTTATTCTATGATAAGAGTAGAAAAAAATACATGATAAGCCTTAAAGAGCTTATAATGCCAGAAATGAAAAAGTGCCCCAAAATCAAAAGGATAGACATATGTCAAAGGACAGAAAGGTCAACCTGAAAGAAGTGGCCAAAGCTGCAACAATTTTAGTAACAGAATAAATCATATAGTACTCATTTATAATACAAAATACAAAAAAAAAATACAAGTCTGCACTGCTATAAATAAATAATTGAATAAATAAAGAAATGAAAGAAAAGCAACAAATCTTTCTCACAGAAGAATTCCGGAGTATTGTGTTTTCTTGGAGATAGTGTTTAATTCACCCTGATCCTTGAGCGTGGGCTGAAATTAATGAGTTTATCCAAAGAATATAGAAAGATGGAAGAAAAAGGTAAACTGGCTAAAGTACCTTGGCCAGATGAAAATGGTTAATATAAGATTTGAGTTATGTTAATGGCATTGTATTCCCTGATATGATGAGAAGGACATTTCTCCTCTATAGTCTTCCTTCCTAACAGCTAGGCTGATTATGAGCAAACATAACACAATATGAATGGAGGGACATTTGTTAAAATACCTATCAGAACTTCTCAAAATGAACAAGGTCAAGAAACTTGGTCAGAACTTGACCAGAAACTCTGGTCATAGACCAGTGGCAAATATACAGATGTGACATCTAAACACAATATGATATCTTGCCTTAGATCCTGGTATTGAAAGTAGCACGAGTGGGGGAGGGGGAGGTGAAGAAATCTAAAAAAAGTTATAGTTTGGGGGCAGCACTTGGGGTTCAAAGGAGTAGGGTACCAGCCCTGTATACAGAAGGTAATGGGTTCAAACTCAGCCCCAGCCAAAAACCACCAAAAAAAAGAAAAAAAGAAAAAAATTGTATAGTTTTGTTAATAGTAATATTGTTAATAGTAATATAACAATGTTGGTTTCTTATTTTTTTTTCTTTTTTTTTTTTTTTTGAGACGGAGTCTCAAGCTATCCCCCTGGGTAGAGTGCCATGGCATCACAGCTCATAGCAACCTCCAACTCCTAGGCTCAAGCGAGTCTCCTGCCTCCGCCTCCCAAGTACCTGGGACCACAGGCGGTTTCTTATTTTTGACAAATGTATCATGATTATATAAGATGTTAACAATAAAAGGAATTGGGTATACAGAAATTCTCTATTATTTTTACAAATTTTCTGAAATTCTAAAAATTATCTCAAAGTAAAAAGTTTATTTCAAAAGTGGGAAGCAAATAAGAAGAGGACATGCAAAAAGAAATTTTAACTATTTTCAATAATCACATTGTTGATGCTATTCGTATGCTATCCAGAAAATGATTTCTGTGTAATGTATGAAAAAGCAGGTGAACAATCATGTAATATTACATGCATATTGATAATTTTGTCATCTCCAATGAGAGAACCAGGAATCTCAGTGTGAAGAAAAGAAGATACAGATCTAAGGTACAAATGTTAATAAACCAATCTGTACTAAAATTGTATGAACTTATGAAATATTAAGTGATAACGGTTGTGGAAAGTGGGCTGTGAGACAGGCAGGGCCCTCACAGCCTGGGGAACATTCAGAGAATGGACCCCCAACTCGTTCTCCTCTGTTCCCAAAATAGTTATGCTCCTTCTGCCAGAAGTCATGTAGCCCTTTTCTTGTCCAGTTAACTATGCAGAGATCCTTAAGATCACTCCCTTCTTTCTCCTTGTCATATACTAACAAAGTTAAGTAGTAACCACTAAGTCACATAGTTCTTCCTTTGTTTTGTTAACTGTACTGAGATCCTCATAATGTTTCCCGTCCTGCTTCTTGTCAGATGTTAATGAAGTTGAGTAGAAACCATTAACAAGATGATTTGTCTTTGTTACAGTTATTTACATTTTCTTATTGTACTGTAATACTAAAACTGTCTTTTGTTTATTCTATTTCCTCACATTGTCTATGCTACTTCCCCCTGGACAACCCTGTACGCATACTATAAAATGAAGCTGATTTTGTGCTTTGGTGCAGGCTGTAGTCATCAGCACAGTCAGCCCTTCCTGATCCCATCTTTCATTTCTGTGTCTTCTCTTATGCTGTATTTTCCTCATTCCCCACCAGTTCCACTCTGGTTTGCTCCCCTTGCCATGCTGGTTCATGAGAAATGGTCCTCGCTTCTTATTTACAATTTCAATAGAAAAATATTTCAGTGATTTATTATTTATGATAATGCTTTCTCTGGTGTTTGGTAATTTAGCCTTTATCATTTCAACTAATTTTAATCTATTAAAATCTTCCTCTGATGTAAGTAATTTAGGACCAGTTTTTATTAATTTTGTCACACATTTTCCTTATCTATTGATTTGCTCATACGATCTTTATAAGTTGTTTTTTTTTAGAGACAGAGTCTCACTTTATTGCCCTCAGTAGAGTGCTGTGTCATCACAGCTCACAGCAACCTCCAACTCCTAGGCTTAGGCAATTCTCTTGCTTTAGTCTCCTGAGTAGCTGGGACTACAGGCACCCAGAAAACACCTGGCTATTTTTTTGTTGCAGTTTGAACCCACCACCTTCACTATATTGGGCCAGCACCCTACCCACTGAGCCACAGGTGCTGCCCCAGTATAAATTTTTAATAAGTTATATTGATATATATGGTGGTCCAGAGTCATGATGGCATATCTATTTGCTCAAATTCTGTTTTATTTTAACAGATTACTGTATTGCTAATGTCATGCCCGAAACTCCCCCAAGTGGCCCCAGCAGACAGTCCAAGACACACTCCGATGTAAAAAGCAAAAGGTGAGCTTTATTCAAGTCCGAGAAGCCTGGGCCTGGACTCTCCTGGCATGCAAGCTGAGGACGAGCCCCAAACCTGGGGTGGGGAAAGGTTTTATGGGGTACAGAAAACAAGAAGGGTAAGGTTGGGTACGGGTACCCTCTTGATTGGTGGTTGATGATTTCATTAGTACAGGTTGAGGGGTGGGGGATTTCCTAACTGGGGGCCTAAGGTGGTGCAGCCTGATTGGGTAGTTGACTTGAATTCCAAGGAAATAGAAACTTATGGCACTGCTGCCCAAGGTAGCTTAATCAACAGCCATGATTGAGCTACCAGGAGTGGGGGAAGCTGCAGGGTGTGGCCCTGCGGGCTAGGAGCTAGGAACAGAACTTATGCAGTAAACAACAAAATGGAGCTGGTCTGGCTCTCACATTCCCCCCTTTCTTTTGTGACTGATGCTCAATCCTGATCTCCATCTTTTATAGTATGCAAGGGTACATATTGAACAATAACTTTTACATTAGCATCCTGAATATTTACACAAACTAAAGTTTACTTAGCTTTCATGAGTCTAATAAAGTACAGTCTTATGATGATGTAGATCCTCATGTTTTGGCCGTGCATGGACCAGTCAGCTCCCGGGGTGTGACTGGAGCAGGGCTTGCTGTTCTCCACAACACCAGCTTGAGGGGGTTGTCAGGATCCGAGGTAGCTTCCCAAGGTCCAGGAGTTGTTGAGGTGTGGAGTCCACTCTGCAGGGACTCAGGGTCAGCTGCTGCTGTCAC
>CAUYQV010136820.1:0-27272 GCA_963574575.1 Galagoides demidoff | reverse complement strand
GACAAAAAAATAGCCGGGTATTGTGGTGGACATCTGTAGTCCCAGCTACTTGGAAGACTGAGGCAAGAGAATTGCTCAAACTCAAGAGTTTGAGGTTGCTGTGAGCTGTGATGTCACAGCACTCTACTGAGGGTGACATAGTCAGACTCTGTCTCCAAAAAAAAAAAAAAAAAGAAAGAAAGAAACCAGAACTATTCTTGGGTTCAGGGCTATGTTTAGAACCAGAAATTTCCTCTGGATTCCAGGCCAGAACCCTAAATTACAGGGCAAATAAGGCTCTAGTAGTGTATCTAGTCTGCAAATGTGTGTGGTGAATACAGTACCAAGGGTTTTTTTTGTTTGTTTTTGTTTTGTTTTTTTTTTAGTTTTGAATTGGGAAACCGGCCATGCCTTTTCCACATGAGAAGCTGTATATGAAGCTGAGCCAAACTGAGCCCTGTTCTGTTTCCCACCTGGTTTAGCAAACATGGAGGCAGGCAGATGTGGATGCCTGTTAACTTCTCATGAGGGGAAATTGTCCAAGGCAAGGGCCTGGGACCAAGAAGCATCTGTGCCTATGAGCCTTCTTATCATCACTTAGCAGACTGGCAATACACAGTCCAATAAAAGAGTCAATGAAAAGATTTTAATCTGTGTGTGTGTGTGTGTGTCTGTCCATTTCATCCTATTTTATGCTCAACCCTGCTTTGGGAACATAGTGACATGCTTTGGTTTTTTTAAGTGGGGAACAGACAGACAGGATGCCCATCTGGGTCTGTCCAAAAAGGATATGAGTGAGATAGCCCATCTCTTAGCCTCGAGTCACCTTCTCTCCTCTCTGGCCCAGGCTTAAACCATGGACCAGTTCCTGGATACTTTTGTCTATTACACAGAGTTTCCGTTTCAGAAGCAGGCTAGACAGAGAGTGAGGTCTAGTGTTAGGAATTAAAAAGAGAATTTCTACCTTGAGCAATTGTTAATAATTGAAGAGTCCATTACCCCCATCCCCCATTGAGGGAGTGTTCTGCCACGTCACTTCACACTGTGGTGTGGTTCAGTTCAGCCACTCCTGTCTGCTAACTCCTGTCAAGCTATGTATGGACCCCTAAGCAGCTAAAGCCCATTACATAGACTAGGTGGCCACCGCTTGGGAGACCCTGCCTGGGGATGTCTGCTTTTCTCTTAACTTCCACTGGGAGATTGAGGCTTTGGGAATCGTACTGTACTGAAGTGTGACTCTCTGGCTTTCTGTGTTTGGAAACTAATTCCTAGACTGATGGGGCGCCTATGTGGGCCTTACCTGGAATCTGCACCCTTGGCTTTGGACCATTGGTAATGCCCTGTGGAGAGGTTGTGGTTTTTACGTTGAGTGCAGGGTGGCAGTAGTGGATAGTGTGAAGTATGTCATGTGATGGATAGGTCCAGTTCTTAGAGACATTTCAGTTGTAACTACGTCTTTTTGTTTGTTTTGGTCAGGCTTTATAATTTACAAATAATAACTTTCACCATGTTAAAAAGTAAACAATTCTCTGAGTTTTGACAAACAGGTACAGTCTTGTAACCACTATCACAATCAAGATATAGAATATTTCCATCATCCCAAAAAGTTCCCTTGTGCCTCGTTGAAGTCAATCCATTCCCTTCACCTCCAGGCCCAGGCAACCACTAATCTGCTTTTTGCTATTATAGATTAGTTTATATTTTTCAGAATTTGATATAAATGGAATTATACAGTTCTATATTATTTTTGGTCTGGTTTCTTTCATTCAGTCTAATTTGAGATTGACCCACGTTGTTATTTGTATCAGTAGTTCATTCCTTTTTGTTGGTAAGTAATACTCCCTTAAATGGATATACCCCAATATACATATTAGTATACTACTATACTAATATACCCCAATTTGTTTGTCTGTTGGTGAACATGTGCATATTTTCAGTTTTGGGCTATTACATATAAAGCTGGTGTGAACTTTCATGTACATATTTTTCTATAGACATATATACTTCCATTTTTCTTAAGTAAATATCTAGGAGTAGAATAGCTAGGACATATAAGAGGTATACATTTAACCTTTTAAGTGACTTTTAGCTTGTTTTCTAAAGTCATTGTACCATATTACATTGGTGCTGGCAGAATCTGAGAGTAGAGGTTTCTCTACCTCCTCACCAACACTTGGTATGGTCAGTCATTTTTAACTTTAGACTCTTCTAATAGGCACTCACTGTGGTTTGAACTTGCATTTCCATAGTGATTAATGATGTAGAGCTTCTTTTTATGTAGATAAACTATATTGCCTTTTTTTTTTTTGATGAAGTGTCTGTCCAAATCTTTTGCCTATTTTCTACTTGGGTTTGTTTTCTCCTTATTGAATTTTGAAAGTTCTTTGTATATCTTACATATAAGTCCTTTAACAGATATGTGATTTGCAAATATTTTCTCCCAGTCTGTAGTTTTTAACAGGGTCTTTCAAAGAGCAGTTTTAAATTTTGATGAAGTTTGTTTTATCTGTTTTTCTTGTATGTATTATATCTTTTCACATAAATTATAGTACCAACTTCTTAATGTCTACAGATGATTTGGGGGAGAATTGATGCCTTTATTATAAACATTGAACCTTCAATACATAAACATAATATATCTCTTCATTGATAGAGATCTTTGATTTTTCTCATTAGTATTTTATAGTTTTCAGTATACAAACTTTACACATAAGTTGTTAGATTTATACCTAAGCATTTTGTAGTGTGTTGCATGGTAGCCTTCTAAAAAATATGTCCATGTCCTAACTGCCAGAGCCTTTGAATGTGGTCTCATTTAAAGGGTCTTTGCAGATTTAATTAAGAATCTCAAAATGAGATAATCCCAGAGTCTTAGTCCTAAATCCAATGAGATGAATAGGCAGTCTCTGGGTTATGCACAGATAGGGTCCATCAGTTCGTTCTTTAATAGAATTTCTATGTACGTTGGAATTGGTACATTCACTTATTGCCTGTAATAGCCTCCATTTGTAAGTGTAAGTTATACATCAGTTCAATATTTATAACTTGGTGACTTACTGTAATAGCCTCCATTCATAAGTGTGAGTTGTACCATATTACATAAACTTCATCAAAATTTAAAACTGCTCTTTGGAAGACCCTGTTAAAAACTACAAACTGGGAGAAAATATTTTCCTGCCTCTTTTCTGAGGGCATAGTGGTTTAATCTTCGTTCTTACCCAGTAGCTTAAGATTTTGTAAGTTGGATGTTTATAATTGCGGACTGCCTGTATCCTTCTAAGAGACACACAGAGGAGAGGCCATATGAAGACAGAAGCATAGATGGAGTGATACAGCCATGAGCCAGGGAATCCTGGGGGCATTGGAAACTGGAAGAGGCAAGGAAGGATTCTCCCTTAGTGCCTCCAGAGGAAGTGCGTGGCCCTGTTGAACCTTGATTTCAGAGTTCTGGTGTCCAGAACTATGAAAAAATTAATTTCTCTTGTTTTAAGCCATGAAATGTGACAATTTGTTACCATAATCCTGGGGAACTAAAATATATTTCATGAGTTTTTGGTGCTATTGAAAATATAATGGTCAAGAATTTTCAAAAAATAATAAAAGGGTTCAAACCATAGGTCTAAATAGCTCAGAGAAACAAACAAGACAGATAAAAAGTCAATAACAAAATTCTAGATGAGTTATATTCAAACTTCTGAAAACCAAGGATTAAGAGAAAATCTTGAAAGTAGCCAGAGAGAGACACAGATATAGTGGATCAAAAGTAGGAATTACAAAAATTTCTCATAAGAAACTATACAAACCCAAAGAATGGAGTGACAGCTTTAAAGTATTGAAAGAAAATCAACTGCCAACCCAAAATTCTATATTCAGCAAAAATATCTTTATAAATGAAGGAGAAATTAAGATTTTTTTTTCCCAGACAAACAAAAGCTTAGAGAATTCATTACCGGGAAATTTGTACTACAAGAAATATATCTTTTCCTCTCTCTTCTCCTTCTGCAATTCCTCTTGCCTGCATATTAAGACAATACTGTCCATCCCTCTTATATTTCATTTTGAGGAATTGATCTGTCTTTAAGGTCTCTATTTTCGGCTTGGCGCCTATGGCTCAAGTGGCTAAGGCGCCAGCCACATACACCTAAGGTGGTGGGTTCGAATCCAGCCCAGACCCACCAAACAACAATGATGGCTGCAACCAAAAAATAGCCGGACGTTGTGGCAGGTGCCTGTCCCAGCTACTTGGGAGGCAGAGGCAGGAGACTCGCTTGAGCCCAGGAGTTGGAGGTTGCTGTGAGCTGTGAAGCCACGGCATTCTACCCAGGGAGATAGCTTGAGGCTCTGTCTCAAAAAAAAAAAAGTCACTATTTTCCTCAGCTGGGTTGACCATACTAATAGCCCATCAAAGCCTTTTTTTTTTTTTTTTTTTTTTTTTGAGATAGAGCCTCAAGCTGTTGCCCTGGGTAGAGTGCTGGGCCACCACACCACACAGCAACCTCAACCTCTTGGGCTTAAGCTATTATCTTGCCTCAGGCTCCAAAGTAGCTGGGACTACAGGCACCCCATCACAACACCTGGCTATTTTTTATAGGAGCTATCATTGTTGTTCGTCTGGCCTGGGCTGGGTTCAAACCCACCAGCCTCAGTGTATGTGGCTGGCGAACATAACCACTGTGCTACGGACACCAAGCCTATTACTAGGTTTCTTATTTCTGTCATTTTCATTTGACTTTCTAATTTCTACTTTCTGCTGAAATTTTCATTTTCTTCATTTGTGTTATCCAGTAGAACCTTTAACCTTTGAATCATAGTTATTTTCAATTCTGTGTTTGATAGTGCCAACATCTAGGTCACCTGAATCTGGTGCTCCTGATTGCTTTGACTCTTGATGGTAGGTTTTTTGGGTTTCTTTGTTTGTTTGGTTGGTTGGGGGTTTTTTGTTTGTTTTTGGCTGGGGCTGGGTTTGAACCTGCCACCTCCAGCATATGGGGCTGGCACCCTACTCCTTTGAGCCACAGGCACTGCCCAACGGTAGGTTTCTTTTTTTTCTCTCATAATTTTTGATTGAATGCCAGACATCATGTTTAGGGCAATAGAGATGGAGTCAGTCTTATCAGGAATTGAACTTAGTTTAGTGTTACCTTAAGAGTGAGATCTGGGTGTTAGATTTCAAGCTTTAGGGGCAGATGCATATTGAGAATTGCATTTTCAGGCTCGGCGCCTGTGGCTCAATCGGCTAAGGCGCCAGCCACATACACCTAAGGTGGCAGGTTCAAATCCCCCAGCCTGGGCCTGCCAAACAACAATGATGGCTGCAACCAAAAAATGGGTGCCTGTGGTCCCAGCTACTTGGGAGGCGGAGGCAGGAGACTCACTTGAGCCTAGGAGTTGGAGGTTGCTATGAGCTTTGATGCCTCTACCCAGGGGGATAGCTTGAGGCTCCGTCTCAAAAAAAAAAGTGCACACATGGACTTTGGACTTTGTGACCAAATGGGGAAAAAAAATAGCAGTTCAACTCAGAACTTCAGATACTCAGGAATTAAATGCTAGATCACCCAAAAGTCAATATGCCGTGATGGTATACGTATTCTGGAATTTTTTTTTTTTTTAACAAAGGGCCGTACTTGAGTTGTTTAAACGTTTGTGGGTATCTCTTAAAATCGTATTTTAGTGTTTAGTTAATGAATTGACTATAAAATAAGCATGGAACTGATACTTGACATTGGTGTTCCTGTTGCGTCCATCATAAAGTATATCAGAAATAGCACTCTGAATTTTCAAAAGATTGACTCCTTTGTCCTCGAACAGGAGATACAAGAAGTTAAACAGCTGCTTTGCTCAACTTGTGCAAAGAAAAGGTAATGAAAAATTACAGCTGAATTTTTAACCATCAAGGTTGTGTTTATACTTTCTCCCAAGAAAATTTCTCCCTATTTCTCAGAATCAACATGGCCTATATCTCAAACTAATTTTTGTAGCAAAAAGATGTCATTCCTTCCTTCCTTTTTGTAGCAGGAAGATGTCATTATTGACTTTAAATATTTTCCCTGATTTTGGCTCATAGCAATGCAGCTCTGAAGTTAAGTCATAAACACTCGTTTTACCGTGATGGCCGGGAAAATACAAGTGACAGGAACAGGGCCTTCACACTTGAGTGTCACTACTTGTCTTTTGAAGGTGGCCTCCATAACATCCATAGATCTCAAAATTCTGTCTGAATAGAACATGGAGATGAACAGATTTTTATTTTAATTCCAGAATGTAGGGTCCAAATTGCCATTACGTAGATCGTTCCTGCTTTATAAACACTATTGAAGGATAAACTACATTCTTGTAGAGCATGATTTACTAAGCGTTTGTTTACATTGAAACACTTCTTATATTATGTACTTCAGTTTTTCTTTCATGAAAAATGACATTCTTGTTCCCCAAAGGTTTTTTGCTTCTTTTATCTCTACACTTCATCTCTTATCCTGTGATTTTCCTCTTTGTCACTGCTAGAGATGTGACTGTGGGCAATAAGCGTATCAGTGACGCTTGGGTAAAAATTGACAGCTACAAATCCCCAAGTTCCCTCCCAAGGAGAAGGCGACTTGTGAAGCAAAACTTAAAATATGACTTGCATTGAAAGGTGAATATGATGCTTTCCTGCCTTAATAGCCAAGTATTCGCCAAGCTAGTATTTAAACATCTTATAAGGATTTGACGAATCTTACTTACGATGTAGAATTTCAAACGGAGTTTTGCCAAATGTGGTTTTAAGGCATTCCAAACTACTTGCTTCATACATGTTGAGTATTGACCTTACAGGCCCATACCAATGGGGGAGGGGTAAGGATCGGTTTGTTTGTGCCTGTCCCAGACCACCCCGCACCATTAGCTTGTGACTATTAATATTCCTTAGGTGCAAAAGCCATTTCCAGCAAATACAGAAGTGAAGCTAAGCCCAAATTCTCTTACTTGCTTACTAATAATGTAGGTTTATAACTCTTACCAAAAAGTATAAAATAAAAGTCCCCTTTTGAGGGCTCTGGGACTCAAGTTCAATTTCAGCTGATTGCTCCCAGAAACATAATCCCACTCATGCCCAGCCCTTATTAGTCTTCTGTCTCTGTGTACTTTTAATTTCCAGTTTTGAGACATTCGTAGAATTTTAGATGGCTTAGCATGTAGATGTTTCATGTATAGATATGAAATAGCCTCCCTATTGGAGTGGAAGGGTCTTACAAACATCTTATTTTTTGTACACCCCCCCCCAAACATTTAATAGGCATTGACAGGATATCGGGTATACATAGAACACTTCCTACATATGTGCTTGTTTGATTTATAGGTCTTTTGTTCTGTTTGTTGTTGTTGTTAATGTCCTACGTTGCAAACATTTAAAGAAAAAAAACTCTGTAGAAGTAAATGTGTTTGTGTTTTCATCTGAACATGGAGGTAGGAACGACTAGGATGATATTCAAAATGGAAAAGGGATTCCATGTGGCGTTACGGAGTTCCAGGAACTGTGTGATCACAGAAAAGCAACCTTCACCTTTTGGAGCTTTTGGTCACACATCTCCCCAACCTGAGTCTCTCTTCTTTTTCTGGTAGGAACCTTTTTTTCTTATGAGACAGAGTCTCACTATGTTGCCCTTAGTAGAAGGCGGTGGCATCACAGCTCACAGCAACCTCAGACTCTTGGGCTTAAGTGATTCTCTTGCCTCAGCCTCCCAAGTAGCTGGGACTACAGGTGCCTGCCACAACATCTGGCTATTTTTTTTTGTTGTTGTTGTTGCAGTTGTCATTGTTTAGCTGGCCTAGGCTGGATTTGAACCCTCCAGCCTGGGTGTATGTGGACGGTGTCCTACCCACTGAGCTATAAGGGTAGGAACCTTAACTGGCAGAATTCTCAGGTAGCTCTTTTATGCTTACTATTGTTGTTACTAGCAAGAGCAAGAGCTCTAGAATTAAACTTTGTTTTGGTTAAAATTATCTATGGCCTTTGAGTCCCTGACAAGGCTCTTCCCTCTGCAGGGCCTGCCCCCCCAACTCTTTTTTATTTAGCTCTGGCTTACTCTCTGGACTAAGTTTCTTTGATCCTTTCTCCTGATTTTTCTCTGCTTCTTTTCTTCCTGCCCCTGTCTGCACTTCAAATTGAACATACTTTATAAAATGATGTCTAGGTAGTTCAGCCACACTATTGACTTGAACTGAAATATTGGGCAAAATGAACTTTAAGTGCTTTTTAACTAAAAGCTAATGTGGAAATGTTGGACTATGTACCAGTATAAACATATTAAACTTAAGATTGTATTCAAATAGAGCTTAAAAAACTAGATCATGTTCCTTCTACTAGGAATCTTAAATAATATAATTCACCCTCTGAGTCATGATGTAATTAGATTATATTTTATTAGACGTTCTTTACAAATTTAAAATACCGCTATTTTTACATGCACAGAGGGAAATCAGTGTGGATAATTATATTTAGGCATTCATTAAAATCAACCACAAAATAGAGACACTTTATTGTGTCATTTATCAACATACTTGATATGTATATCTAAAGTGCATTATGTTACAAAAAATATAGAAATTCAGCAGCACCAAGATACATTTACAAAATAAATACATCAGTTGACAAAATAAATTATGGTAAATGTGATAATAATAATTGGATTAGCCTTGGCAAAAAAATAATATTCACAATGACCAATGTGCAGTTTCATAGAGCAATGGGGGAGACAGTTTTATTCCAATGCATTTACAGTATTTACAGACAATAAATATTTCTAATACTTTCCATGTGTTCACTATTACAGAATCCTGCAATATGTCCTTGGAAGTTCTCTGCTGAAAATTTCAATGCCTCCTGCAAAAAGAAGAAAGAGAAGAGAAGAAAACAGGTTAATTTTCCTTACAAATGAAGAGACATCTAAAATAAAGGCTGTAAATTAAGGAATGCAGAATCACAGTGGAAGGAGATACAGGGGACTCTTCTAAGTGTCTCCTTCAGGAGGTACCTGTGGGATCCACTTGACCCTCTAGAACTTCGGCTACAGGGAGGGTTCTCAACCTGGCTAGATGATCACTAATAGAGCAGAGAGGAAAAGGGCCTGCATTTCTAATTATGCTCTGTCAGGAAAAAAGAAACCCTGTGAGAATTTTCCATAGCTGCCAGCTGGCAAGTTGGAGAAAAGAAGGGACAAATTTGAGAACCTGGAAATAAGGCTAGGCCGGGCCATCCATCATAACATACAGCTCACTCAGAAGTTTATTCCCCAGTGACACCTGACTTAGGCCATTCAAGCTTTGTAGATCTGCTTCAGGTTCTTTTTTGGTCACTTTCTCACCAGCGTAATGGACTGTGGTGAGGGCTGTGCAAGGGACTGTGGGTAAAGGCTGGAAGGATGTGTAGTGAAAAAGGGCATGTCTAGTTGATGATATGTTGACATCTGTTATTTCTTTAGTTGTCCTTAAACACTAGTTATTGAATTTTAGTTTTCAAACCCGAAGCTAAAACAGGATCGTTTGTCTCTCATTTTGCTGATTTTTATTTCAATAGATTATTTCATTAGGAATTGGAAAGTCTATTTTAAATGAAAGACTAACTAAGCATAAATGGATTTGGAAGCATAAAATGGCAGTATTTCACATCACGGCGTTTGCTTTGTTACTTAGAATCAGGTACCACTCGGGATGGACACCTTCTCTAACCTATCTAAATAGTATACTGACGATAATTTAAGATGGGCTGGCAGAGTTTTTTCTCTCTCTTTCTTTGCTCTTTGTGTGGTCTATTTCAGCGAAGATGTATCTGTTTCTAAGGAAACAACTATAGAATGGAACTGGATTGGCTGTGCCATTGGGTTAACAGCCAGAGTCGCGGGCAGAGTTTTACACGGCATATGGGTAAGAGTGTGATATCTACGAAACAGCAAAGGCTTGACAATTTGGAAGTTGCACGCACAGGTTAAAGAAAGAAAAGCAAGTTGAACATCATGAGTGTTTTAATGTCTTAAAGATTTAACCCCTTTACCTACGGTTTTGGTTGGAATGTTAAAATACCTCCTAACTACAGAGAAAGAAGAATTCAATGTTAAAATTTTAGTTGGTGGATAGTTGTGCATGGATGTTACGAATAAAGCCAAAAAGATGGTCCCCAATCTCAATAATTTGTGTACTGTACTCGTTTTTAAATGTTTCTGTACTAAATGGTATTTAGCAAACTGAGTTTAAGAATAACACAAAGAGAGAATGAACACTTATTTTGAAATATTATTTCCTAAGAAAGAAAGAAAAGAAAGGTTAAAGGACCAAGGAAAAGTCTTTTATCTCACCCTGCCCAGACAGTGTGTTTGTTCCCCATCCTTGTGACCTTTCTTTTAACAAAGTCATATATTGGAATACCCGAGTAAACCATATAACATGACCTGAAAGTGTATGAGTATGTTTGTCATTAACATATGTGTGTTTATGACAACACTTTAGAAACTTAACTGTTTTGACTCCTGAAAAGCTTTTTATATTTTTCTAAATCAATATTTACCAAGGCGAAACATATAATTTCCAATTAATGAATCCTACTCTATCTGGGTCTTTCATTTCCAATATCAAAAATTCTAAAATGTAATTCCTCAAATTGAAAGTTATATATTTTACACCAAATGGTTCATGAGAGAGGAACAGATAATTTTACCTCAGTAGTTGCTTTAAAAAAATACTGTATATATTATAATAAAATTCAGGCTTGCCTTCGTATCCGACCTCTCAGATCATTGTATAATACAATGAAAACGAATGGAGAGGACATTAATGAAAGATTGGTCACATAAAACTTTAAAACCGTTATTCCGAAAAGATTTTATTTGGATCACAAAATTCACATGGCCCTATACATTCTCATCAATATGCTCCAAAATTTCTCCAGTCTCCCCTGCACCTCTGTCGGGCTGTATTGGGAGAGGGCCAACATCTGGCTGCCAAACAAACAGTTCTTTCCATGACTGTCCCTCACAAACAAGGGAGAGAAAGGAAATGCAGAAACCGTCTGTTTTTTTCAGTCCTAGGTCTGCATTTGATTAGGCCACTGCCTACTAAGCCTACTTCAACTTAGGGGTAGCTTTGGGCATATGAATTGATGAGTATTGATTTTCATCAATTCTCCAGATACTTACTGAGTATAGCAAATTTTTAATGAATGAATACTATAAAAATTATCTATGTCTGTTTTTATAATTCATATATATATATATGTATAGTAGAACAATGGCTAAAAATAGGTTTTGGCAACAATGTAGGGTCCTTTCCTTGTGTTATAAATATGTGCAGTTAAAACACAGTGAATATGTTTTGTGAGCCAGAATTTCTAGGGTTTGTTACCCCTAATAGATCCACTGTGTTTACAGGCTGGGCCATTCACTGTGCTATAGATTTTGCTCGTGCCACTGCCCATTGATTCCTGAAACTGTATTTCTTACCCGATGTAATTGCTATTTTATACGCTATCCGAATGATGGGTTTGTCAACTTAACTCAAAGAGAGAAATAATGGTAAATAGCTCTAAACGCCCTTTGAAATATCACCCCATAATTCCGTCTGGACTTAATCACAGAGTCAGAGGAAAGGAGAGGTAACGGGGGACTCTTTTAAGTAATGAGATCATTAGTTGCCTATGACGTGTTCCTGTGCTGTTTTCCTCGCTCTTTCACGCCCCACTGAAGGGCTGTCCTGAAAAGCAAACAGTAAAACAAGGCCCAGCAATGGAAATACATGCAGAAAAAGCAGTGCTGACATAGTCTAAGCATCAGGAAATGGAGAAATGAATCCAGTTCACGGGATACCTATTTCAATTCCCAGAGCTGCTCAGGTCCTTTACCGCTGGAGTGTTTTGGCTGCCTATTTTATACAGTGAAATTAAGTATTCGCCCCCTACTTCGTGCCTCACAGAAACACCCTCACCCCTAGATAGGTAGCTAGCTAGATAAGATAGATAGGTGGATGGTGCAATCCGAACCAGGTCTGAAATATGCTGCTGTTTACTGAGCGTTTACTCTGACAGGTGTTTCTCTCATACAGAATCGCATCTAGTCTTTACTCAGCTCTCTGAGGTCCATACAATTATTATCTTAGTTTCACAGATGACAAAAGTGAGTCTTAGAAAGACTGAATCACTTGCCCTAGATTGTGGACTTTAATAAATGCAGACCTAAGATGTTGTGTTGATCCCAATGTCCAGGAGTGTCAGTATGAACCATATCTGTGAGCTAAGGATAACGAATCCCCATAAAGGTCAAGTTTTATCATTCTCCCTGCACTACCCTGGAAACATTCTTTCAACTTGCCAATAAGGAGATGGATACGTGAGAAAAAAACTTCTATCCTTCCAAGACAATACTGAACATTTTTCAGAAACCATTTCTTTTCCATGAGCTGGTAGAGAGCAGAGTTAAATTTATTAAACAAACTTAAAGCATGTATTTAAAAATAATTTCTTTAAATTAAAATAAATTTAAAATGTCATTAAATATACTTAAATAAAAAGTACAAAGGGCTCAGAACTGTTTACGGTCAGAGTAGCACTCTGCGGGGCTTGTAGACAATATCAAATCCTTCAGTGGCTTCCCTCGAAGTGAAAAACAGAAAGGGAAGAAAACTATCAAGAAAGTTTGCCCAGGTGTGAGGGTGGGAGAATAAATACCCCCCTCCGGCAAGTTACGAAGATGGTCTCTAGCTTCTGAAGTTTGAATAAGAAATGAAATTATTTGGTAGAGTGTTAAGGAATTGGTGTTAGGGGTTGTGATGATGTAAATCCCTGTAGCTTTCTAGATGATGGGCTATGAAGCCTGTGTGTTTGTGTGTTGTGGTGTGTGTGGAGGGTCGGGGACACTGCTTTAAGGCAGACAACATTCTGGCTTATCTTGGTTTTATCAGCTTTTGAATTGGGTAGAGACTGATAGAAGGGAGAAGATCCAGGGCAAGGCAGAAGGGGGGCTCCAGAACCCAGCTGAGAGCACGAGGAAGAGGCTGCGGGCCAGGAGGCCTGTTACCGTGAATCGAGCTCCAGCCACGTCGTCGTGGAGGTGTCAGACAGGCGGTCCCCTTCTAGCCCATTCCCAGCCACTCCAGAGTTTAGCCAGGCGGATCGAGTTCGCCGTTTTTTCTTTTCCTGCTCCTTGCGTTTCCCAGGCTTGCCTTTCTTTTTCTTCCCAGGGGTCTTCAGCGGCTGCTCCTTGTACGCATCTACCTTGTTGGTTTCCTGAGTTAGGTATCTGCCCTCATCATCAGACCCAAATCGGACGGGGTGGTTCTTTGTGTTGGGAGCAGGCTTGGAGTTAGGGGACACTTCTGAGGTAGCTCTGATTTCAGCGGTGTGGATCTCTGCGATCAGGTGGTGAAGGAAGAAGCGTCGTCTTAAGTCCTGGATGGATTTCCCCTTGTCATGGAGGAGCTGGTGTTCAGACACAGCTCTTTTGCTTTAAGAAAAAGAAACAGCAGGAAGGAAAGAAAACAGTTACATTTCAGTTGTTGGTAGAGACAACAAAGACACAGGTAAATTTCTGTAGGTTTCTAGTTGGTCCACTATGGGACACTCAAGGAAGGGTAGCCAGCCGGCTGTACCGGAGAGTGACCTGCGGGAAGCAAAGAGCTGCCCTTAGGAGGCTCCAGCTCCCAGTCCAGTTTTGCCACTAAATAGGTTTGTGACCTTGGTGGGAACATGAACCTTCTCAGGCCTCCTGTGTATGAAAGGGAGGGGCGAGAGTCAGTGATTTCTGTGTTCCCTTCCCAATTTCAAATGCCATGCCTTGGTTATGCTCAGAAATGGACAAGAAACCACTGAGCATCAATTCACATTTTTCAGAGTTTTGTTGCTGTAATAAATCCAGAAGTCCCAGTGTGGGTAATAAAAAGGAGACAGGCTTTTTTACCTGAGTGCTCTCCCAAACCTGCCTACATACACACACACACACACACACACACACAGTTGCCTCATTAAGAAAATAATAATACCGAATTTCAAAGAACAAGTTGTAAAAGTCAAAGCAAACAAAAGCTGAAGGATGGAGTGAGCAGTGAAGCCTGTCTAGGAAACCATCTGACTAACAGGCTGAACTTGAACATTGTAGACTGCCGGCTACCAAGAACCTGCATTGGAAGGCCAACGGTCAGAAAGAGCCTGCGTCTTTTTCTATGAAGTAGTGGGTGGTCTCTTTAAAATGGGTTTCTTTGTGTGTTTAAATTAAATGGGATCATTCTATTTTTTCTGTGCTTCAAGTTTTTTTTTTTTTTTTAACAATTTTAACTATTATCCTTAATACTTCATATTAACAATTTTTAACTATTATCCTTAATAACCGAGAAGTTCACTTTTTTACTTGTTCTCTTTATCTTAAAATATGTCCATGAACAAATAAGAAACAATTTTCTGTTTGAACAGCACTCTACTGAAAAATATAGTGAAAAGCAATAAACCAATTATCAGTTTTTTTGATGACACTCCAACTGTTGCTCACATGTCCAGCACATTTTCTTTTATTGTTCTGTGTGAATATTAACTATATTTAAGGACAGTGTACGTTAATCAGTCATATTGTGCCTGCTTCAATTCTTTCTAACCCTAACCCTAACCCCAATTTTACAGTAAGCAGAGCTCGCCCCATTAGCTCATCCTCAAAAACATTTGAGGATATTTCACAGAGCTCCGCATCATGTATTCTTGCCTCCCTGACACAATGGTGTCTGGGTCCCTTGTTGCTTTTGTTACCATAACTTCTTTAACTCCTTAGAGAAATACGACAGTAATAAATGGCATTATTATCCCATTTTATGCCTGGAGAAAGTGAAGTACAGATAGATTAAATGGCTTGCTCCCATTCACACAATGAGAATTGGCAGAGCTGGGGCTCCCAAAACAAGGTCTTCTGGTTCTAAAACCAAGGTTGCTCTTCATTTCCTCAACCTTTCTGCCAAAGCTAAAGTCTCAACATGTTCCTCTGCGGAGGGAACAAGAAAGGCAGGGTATGGGGTGAATTGTGGTGAACCGCCACAACAATGGGTCAGTTGTCCAAAAATTCATCACTTTCCTTGAAGACCAAGCCCATGGCCCCTCAAATCCATTTTCATCACCAAAATAAGGAGCTGGGATTCCTCGAGTTTGGATTATCACTGGAGGAATGAGTCAAACAAGAGAGGAAGAGATGAAAATGCAGTCATCATTTCTCCAGCCCTGCTAGCAGGAATGCCAGCTTCCTTCTAGTATTTTAGTGTGTGGACTGACTTTAAGCCATGTAGCTTGTTCAAAAAAGACATGACTTCATGGAAAGGAATTTAACAGGAGCCTGGTTGAAATGAGGCTTGAAGGAGTCTCTCTTCCTTTTTGAAGGTGCCACATGTGACTAGATTAAAATTCACTTACTCCGTGGCATAGTAAGTATTTGGAAACTTTTAATAATCTACAAATTTGGGGCTTTGGTATAATGTACTTATATTCTCTAATACCATTTTAAAAGAACAGTACTGATATAATTGCATATTTCACAAGCACTGCAGTTTAATAAGTATCTTTTAGCAGAATGTCACATTAAAAAGAAGTGATAATTTATAGGATTTCGGGCTTTTCTTTCTTTCTCAATTCCTGGCAGATACCCTCTCCATCTGTACTGCTCTCCAAATGGATAATATAGCCCATTCTAACTTAACGCAAAGCCAAAACTTTAATGGTTAGTTTGTTCTAATCAAGCCACCATTGCTCATGCCCCCTCTGGCTTGTCATCATGGCCAGCCTGTCAACTATGAGTCACCATCCCTTCTCAACTCAAGAGCTGCACTTTCCCAGGATGGTCCTCCTGGGAAATGCAGTAATCATTTTGCCCTTCTATTTTATGAAAAGCCTACAATGTGGCCCAACTTTATCTAGTTTAAAATAGTACATCTCTCGTGAAGGACAAAGCTTTCAATCTGCCTTTTGGGGTAACTGTTAGTATATTAGAAAACAAGTTTTCTTAAATGTAAAATCTGAAATGCTGTTAGACAAGTTTACTTAGTATTTCAAAGGCTTTCTGTATTTAAAATGTTGTGAAGAATGAATCTCTGGGAAATTGCATTAGGAGATATAGAATATAACAGTATCTTCATCATCAAGAAGGGCTAAGGCCCACAAAATGTTTTATTTATTTCTAAAATAAGGCATGAACTTACACAGGAATAAATGACTAACCCATACAGACTAGATATACATCGATAGTGAGTAATAAATTCAAATCGAGGAGCTTCTCAATTGAGATAACTCTGAAATATTTAGGTTGTAAATATGGCCTCGATAATACCCCATTATTTAATTTGTCTGTAAACATTACACAGCACAATGGTTGACACTGTGGCATTTATTATATACTTAAGCTCCCAAATGGAAAAACAAGTATGTTATGCATCATGCTCTCCTTTGATTATTGTAAAAAAAAAATTGCAAAAATTTGGGTAAAATACTTAGCACAGATAACTCTAAATTTGGTCAAAATATATCTCTTCCTCTTTAAAGAAAAATCACTCTCAAGGGGGTTTTCAGGGAGGATTACATTTCCAAGAAACCATCAAGGAATAGAAGGCATAAGTAGTGATGGAAATTCCTCTTCCAGCACAGGAAGAAGCAGCATGCTTGTACTGATGCTGGGCTACTAGGGAAGGACTCTGTGTTTGAGAAGAAAAATTCTGTGGTACATAGAAGAGACAGGGTTAGGGTGTTAGAGTTAAGATGACTCACCAGAAGTCCCTTCCAACCCAAATGACTCAGTCAAAAGTTACGCTTCTCATTAAGTGGAGTAGACCCAGTCTGGCTCCCAAACAAATCAGCCAATGATGTTTTGGATTTCTGAATCTGCTGGGGTTCCCTCTCTCCCTTAAATACAGAGATAGGCACCTGTCCAGAGCCTTGTTTATCTTCACCATAACACCCAGAGGCCTCATCTTGCAATATAACCAACTCCATCATGCTCTAGCTCCATTAATTAACATCTTTTGGACTAGCAGATTCAGAAGATTGACAATGTATAATTGCCTCCTTTGTATGGTTTAAGAAATCTTACTGTTATAGTTGTTTCCTCTCCCTTAGAAGTTAGCACCTAGTTAAAAAAAAACAACTCTACTTCTAAAGCAGTTTCTTAACACGTTGTATGAAAATTGAGGAGTAACATGGTTTGATTATATGTTAAAATTTCTTTCAAGAAACTAGCTTGATTTAGTGTAATAGTAGACTAATGTTTTGTCTAGCACACAAAATTTACTGTTACTTGGCAGCAATGCAAAAATAATGACTTGTTTTTTTAAACTCCATTTGGCTATAATAATTTGATGAAACATCTTCATCTACTGATGATTTCAGCCTCCATGAAAAACCATGGTTGTAATGTGATGATCTATTACCCATTAACTATGAGAATGTTTTGTGGTAGTTTTATAACCATCTGCTGAGTGTGAGTGTTTAACTACAATATTATATTTCACCCACAAACAAAACTATAACAGTCGCTGGCTGCTAAATGGTTTCTGATGTGTATTGTGTAAGGTGCAACAAAGAAAGAGTTAAAAATAGCCTTTAGGACTGCTCAGCAGTATTTTTATGCCATAGTTATGGATTTAATCGTGGCTCATTTACTGTTTCTCAAAAGAGAAAACAGGTTATTTCTTAAGCAACTTTAAAGAAAAAATTGGCTGTGTTCCAAGATAGCATTTCTTAGCCAAATAAATACAGCCTTTAAGTGTGCTTTTAAAATCAGTGTTTGTCTATATTTACATACGGACTTTCAATTATTGAATTTAACACAAGTCTCAAAACAAGCAAAAAGTCTGAAGACAATTTTCAGAAATACATCGGCAAAACTTTGAAGAATACAATGCAGCTTTATCTTCAGTACAATGTTCTACACAATTTGCCTTAGGAGATTCATAATAGATTTTCATTTTGATGCCAAGGTTCAGACATGTCTGAAGTAATTTCATTTAAGGATTTTCTGCTTTAATAATAGACTAAGGGCACATATAAAACAGTTGCCTTTTTGTACACCCTTGGGAATTTACAAGGAAGCACCAGGAACCTGATTGTAAATATTAGATATTGCTATTTTTATTGTCAGTGTAAAAAAGGCTCCTTAATTCCTTCTCCAGAGTCAAAGTCTTCTCAGTCCTCAAACTTTGAAGTGCTCCCATCTGGAACACTGAGTCCTCAGCTTAAAGAGCACCCAAAGATGGTATTACACACACATTAATGAACTGCTAGGGCCAAAGATTACCAAGCTACTCCTTCTTTGCCACTCTTCCACTTTTTCAGTCCTACAACATAGCGATATTTCTCTGGTGTACTTGGATGTGTGATTATTTTGAAGTCAACATTATCCTTAAAAGAATCACCACATGAGAATGCCAAAATACAAGTTTCCAGTCTACAATGCAAATATTATTTGACTCCAGATTAAAGAACTGTTAGCAATAGTTCCAAGAGAAAAATGTTTCCACACCTAAAATTCATTTTGGAATCAAACACTCTAGCGTTCCTGAACTGTATCAATACCAACGTTGGAGTTGTGCCACTACAAAGTTGTTACTATTTTATTATATAATATGCTTTCATTATGTAATATGGTCCCACTTTATATGCTTAAAATTATGTCATTCATAATAAAATTAGATGTAAGGAGTTTGCTTTTCATACACAAGCTGCCACCCACATTCAGTATGTGTATACACGAGCGCGCAGACCATATGTCTCCCCCCACCCCCATCCCTCAGCTTCCTCTGATTTTGAAAACCTTCCCGGGTCCTCAAAGTTATCCTTTCTTTTACTAGAGGCAGAGGATCTTTCCCAAGAAGAGATTCTGTAAAACTGTCTTTCTTATGCAAACACACATAAAATCTGTCTCTTTCCCTGTCTCCCCTTAAGTTCAACCAGTTCTCCCGCTAAATTTGAGGACCCAGGCTCGGCCCCAGGTAGGTAGCCGGATGGCCCCTCTTGTCTTACCTCGGGCAAGCAGCATCTGACCGCTGCGAGCCCTCGGCAGCGTCCCAGCCTGGCAGCCCGTCCCACTAGCCTCCCTAACCCGGCGCCTTGGGGAGGATGGGGCACTTACAGCCGGCGGCTGAGCCCCTCCACCGAGCGCCCGCAGGAGGGCACCGCGTAGCTCAGCAGGAATACCGCGACGCTCCAGTGCTGAACCAGTCTCCGCAGCATCATATCCTCTGGCGCTTGGGATCTGCAACAGAGTGGAGAGGAGCCCAAGTGTCAGTCCGAACTCTGAACTCTGCATATCTCCTGGCACTACTCCGCTCCCCTTCTTAGCCTGCTCTCAAACAGCCTCTTCCCCATCAAAGGTATCTCCCAAAGTTGCAAAGGAAAGAAAAGGAAAATAAAAGAAAATAAGAAAATTAAAGAAAAGAAGAGAAAATACTTTATCTGGAGCCACTCCGCACTTACTTATTTAGGAACCAGCTACTCCGACTGTGCTTTTTCCAAACCACACAGGCAAAAAGAGACCAAAAAAAAAGGGGGGGATCAGAGGCGCTTCCTCTGAAATAATAGCGAAAATGAAATGGTTTTATATATGCACCAAAGATGAGTAGTGTGTTTACACGTCTCCCATAGCAATGTCTAATTAATCTGGCCAGCAGCTCTCCTGAATTCGTGGAACAGGACTAACCTCCTTCTAAAAGAAGAAAGTTTTCCCCCAAGAAGTCAGCTTCTTTCCGAACCAGGCCCTCTTGTCCCAGAGCCACTTGTAGCGAGACCCACATATATATACATAGCTGTCTGTCTACCTCCTCTGGTGGGCTGGTTGCTTCCGGAAAGTTGATTCCACACACCCTGAGAACAAGTTTCAAGCGCGTGTGTCGTCGATCGGGAGGGCCAGGTGGCAGCGAGGGCGGGTCAAGGCGGCGCGGAGGGGCGGCGGCGGCCCGGCTTCACGGCCGGGGAGGCATGCTGGCCGGACAGCGCAGGTTGGAGGCGAGTTGAAAGTCGAGCAGAGGAATGTTCACACGCTCCGAGGCAAACCTGCGGGAGAAGTGAGCAAGTCGCAAAGAGGTGGCGCCCTAGGAACGCGCGCGGGGCTAGCGAGGGCGCGGGGGGCGGGGGCGGCGACGGGCGGCCTCAGCGGCCCCGCGGCGCCCGGGCAAGCGGAGGGGAGCCCCGGGCCGGGAACGCGCCGCGAGCCGCGGAGCTCCCACCTCCCGCTCCGCCGCCCCCGGCGCTGTCCGGGGCACTGCGCAGCCCCACCCCGGAGCCCGGGCCCGGCTACGCCGTCCCCGGGGCCGGGGGCGTGGGCGGATCCGCTCGCCAGCTCCCTCCCCGCCCGGCCGGCTCCAGCTTGAGCCGCGGATCTGGGAGCCGAGGTCCCCGAGGGCGTGCGGACCGCCTCTGGCCGCCGGCGGCCCCCGGCGCGCCTGGCTGGACGCGCGGGCGCCAAGACCGCCCGGGCCTGACGGGCGAAGAGGAAGGCTAGGAGTGGGGCTGGGGCCCGGGGGGTCCGGGAGCCCAGGCGAAGAGGACGCCGAGACTTTGGCCTGTGATTTTAAGGAACCCTGACCTCGCCTGGCAGCTCGGGGCACTAGGGGAACTCTCCTCCCTGGCCCTTTCCTGGGACGAGCCGAGTGAACATTGGCTAGGGAGGAAGAGATCGTTTCCTTAGAAGAGCAAAAACGGTTTTAGACTTCAGATCGAGATTGCACTTCTTGCTGTCTCAGTACAGCTGGGGATATCTGGAGCCTGTCCAAGAAAACCCGCGCACAGGATGGAGACCCCCCTCTTTGAATTGGAGAGGCCCCCCTCCCCACCCCTGACATCCCTGGGGAGCGCAGACGGCCCTTTTCACCCTCCGCCGGGAGTCTAACCCACTTTTCTCTGATACCCTACTCTATTGTCCTCTCCCCACCCCCCCAAAGTCCCGGGTTACAGATTCGGGGATGACTGTATTCGAGTCGCTTCAGCCGGCGATGTAGCGGAACTATCGCTGTACGCTGCTCTGCTTTAGAGAAGCGAAGGGAGACCGGGGGGTTCTTCCCGCAGCCTCAGGGGGAGAAGGACTGCTCTGAAGCGCTGGGAGGTAACATCTAGGAAAAGGATTGCTGCGGGCGCGGGTACCGCCCCGGGAGCTCGTCTGTCTTTCTGAAATGAGCGCCGGTGGCTCGCAGCCATTCCGGGGATGTTTGTCTACTAGACAGTCCTGCTGGTAGGTTTCTTTACCCTCTAGAAGGTTAGTGTCATTTAGAGATTTGCGATGATTGAGGGAGTCTGACCATTATCACGCCTGACTTCCTGGCTGGTGCTCAGAAGATTTTAGCAAGGGTGGGTGAAACAGCGCCCCTCCCCCTCCCTCCCTCATCTGGACCCCTTTCCCCTTGCTCACTGCAGTTAACGTTTGCTGCTTAGTCTGAGTGGGGGCCACTTCTTCCAGAAGCTTCTATCTCCTTCGGTTGATTACTTTAAACTCCATACTTTGAAAAACTTGGCTTCCTCCCACTGGGGGAAAAAAAAATTCTCTGGGAATTTCCACAACTTCCCTTGAACGTTGAAGAATTTCTAAATGTGAGACCTGTTCCTCATGGCATGAAAAGAGACTATCAGCACTCAGAAGTGTCAACCTTTGAACCTCTAACACTTTCTGATTTATACTAAATTCCTTCTAAAAAGACGCAGGAGCTTTAATGTAATCGTTAGATCTGAAGGGAGAAATCTGTAAAAAAGCAAATCACAAATGAGCCATTTAATACTCCCAAGTTGTTTAACATTAAAATGATAATATTTGCTTCCACAATAAAAAATCCAAAGGTACTTAGCCAAGTTTCAAACTACCCAAGCTTTAAAAAGTCAACCCTGCCCCCATAAAAGGTTTAAATCAAAAATCAAACTGAAAATATTAAATGACTTATGTTGTAAATAAATTCATTCTACTCTCAGAACATTATAAATTAAATATGGGCATCAGTAGGCCGATTTATGTTGCTTTTTCTACTAATTAAACAAAATTAACCCCCCTTTCCCTCCCTCCTTTCTTTTTTCCTTACACACTTTTCTGGTGTTAATGGCAAAACATCTATCAAATATTTTTAGAATTTCCTCTCTCCACAAAACGAGAAAATATAGACACAGGAAAAATAAATAGTCTTTATATACTCAGAATACCAAAGTTGCCTCCTAATTTATTACTTCACCTTTCCCTTGATTTATAATCTTCTCTCTTCTCTTCTGGCCAAGGAGGGGAGATCTTCTCAGCAGTCTCTTTCAAAAATATTTTGTTTTGTTCCTCAAAAATGTAAAATTAAACCTTACGTGAATTAAAAACTTCTTGTAAGGAGACTTTTCTATTCCCACTAAAGGCAATTATTAGAAAGCAGGTATCTTTTCCAAGCTGCTCTGTTTACGACTTTCAGTTGAAATTCTCCTCAATATATACCCGAGATCTTGACTTTTTGCCTCTTCCAAAAATGATGTTTTCTGACATCATAAACTAGTTCCTAACATAACTAAGTAACCTCCTTAATGCTGAGAACACATGATTGTCAGTGAGACATGGTAGGAGCCCTTTTTTGTTTTTGGCTTAGGTGCCAATGGAGGCTATGATAGAGGCTACATGTTTGCTTAGGCCTGGCTGTCAGGTAAATGCACCTCAGCAAATGGGAGGATTTGAAGGCCTGTCTTGAATCTGAAGTACTTCCACTTCAGTGAAGACAGTTTGCATTGTGAGATCCACACCTATGCAAATGCCCAGTCCATGAGCAGGCTCCAGACTTCCATCTTCTCTTCCCCAGTGGCAGTTTATTATAGTATAGCCCAATTTTAAAAAGAGATATTAAAATATTTAAAGTGTATTATTCTTAAATATGTGTTAAATAACCAGTTGATGTGTATTTCCAGGCATATTTTTTCTCATAACTTAGAACAAAATTAACTACTATTTATGTTCAGCTTCTTCATCTTTCTCCTTTCTTTCCTCCTTGGCCCAAACAACAAACACATAAACATTACAAACCAAATAAGTATCTACAGCTTTTTAAAGAGTGCACCTGGGCTCAGGAATTCTCTTGTTACCAGTAAGTAAGCATCCAGATTTAGCATTTGCCAATCTGTAGCTCCAAGTGTTATCTCTAAAATCCTCTGAAACCAAATGACTAAACTCATCTTTTCTCCAAACTCTTTCCATATTTACATAGAGACGTTGCATAATCAGCTCAAGTAATGTTGTCATTTGATTCCATCAGAACATGGCTTGCCTGGACCAAGACTTGAGAGGGAGCTGTTGCCAGCTGACCGAGGTGTAGCAGAAAAGAAAAAAAGGGTGTAATGCTTTTAAACCCAAAATAAGGATAGGAAAGGATAAGACTCAAACAGAGACTGTCTTCTCCAGGAGTATAGTGGCTGCTGCTGTCTGGAGGAGTTGCCTCAGGGTGATGGGCTTCTCCCATTGGAAAAGCTGGCCTCACACCCATCCTCACCCTTTCCTACTTCCTGGGCAATGTTCAGCTTCCCTCAAACAGAACCAGGATGTCCAACAGGGAGGCAGTTTTCCAAAGAGCTCAAGGCCAAGTGAAATAAGAAGGTCTTTAGAAAATGAGGGTCCTAGGGGCCAGTTCTCAAAGGTCAAGCCCTTGTGTGTCTCCCAAGCTCATCACCATGGAAACATATCAGAGGAGTCTTCTCTCTAGGGATAATGATGATGATGATTGTAAGAGAGAGAGAGAGAGAATATGCAGTGTCTCAGTTCTGATCTCCTGGACTGGTGCCTCTATGCCCGTGCTAGGTCACATTCTTGGCTCCCTGAAGTCTGCAGCGCTGGACTTGTGTGAGATTACAGAGTTCCAAGACCCTCTTGGCTCTGACAACAACCCCTCAACCTGAACCCCATCTCTGAACACAGCCCAGCTCCCCTGTAGATGGACTAGTTCTTTCTTAAACTTTGAGCCAGGGTTCCCTGAAAGCTGTTGCCTGGATGTTGCCACACTGGAGGCCTTTTACCTCCCTAACACCCTTCTCTGCTCCTGTAACACTGACCAGCTTGCAGTCCCTTTCTAAGGCAGCTCTGGGCCTGGGGTGCCCATCCTCTCAGGCAGGAAAGCATTCAGCCACCCACACTTAGATGGGGCCCTGTGTCTACATCACTCTGAGTTGGTGGTTACTGTGTCTTTGGACTCTGCCTGTTTTATCTGGAATTTTTGTCAAAAATAGCTTGGGGAGAGCAAGTTTGAGAGTTCTCTGGAGTCTCCTTGATACACTCTCGGTGTGGCAAGGAGAGGGCAGCCTCTTGGGGTAGGGTCTGGGGTGTTAAGACAGGCTTTAGGAGGACAGGATGATCTTTATCAGCCCCACCCCCACCTCCTGCGACAGAAGCGGGGGTGCTCACTGGGGAGACCATCCACAGGCAGGGGGCAGGCTTGGCTCCCTACAATCTTAGGCTTGATGGAAACTTCAGAGGTCTGGAGCCTCTTAGCCTTTTTAGAGACATTTCTCCCATCACCTTGGGCTTCCCTTCCCTAAAGAATCTGGACTCCTGATTCCGCACGGAATCTGCGGTGTGCCCGGAGCAGTATCATCGAGGCCTTCTCTCTGGGTCCCATCTGGTCGCCTTGGGTGTGTAGAACCCGGGTATTTCGGAGTCCCGGGCCCAGCATGCGCCCTTCCTCCCGGGACAGCCCCGCATCTGGCTGGGGGTGCGGGAACAGCGTGACCCGAGGACAGGATCCGCGGGCCAGCGCGAACTTCCTCTGAGCGGGGCTCTCCCTGCCCTTCCTTCTCCCTCCAGGTCAGTTTATGACTCAAACATGAGATAAACCCTAGGCAGACGGTGACGATCAATTCCCGGTGGGGATGAAGGGAGAGAAGGGCGAGGCAGACGTACCCCCGCCCAGCCCGGCCCTGTCCGGTCCGCTTGGGGCGTGGAGGGAAGACTCCCCTCCTTCCGGAGCCCGGGGACTAGCTCGGTCCCAGTGCCCCGACCCAGCGCCCACAAACCCCGGCGCTGCCAGAGCTCCCGGGTCCGGTCCGTTTTATTTCATTTGACACGATCCGCAAAGCCAAGGCCAGTGAGGGAGAGGAAAGGAAATGAAGGGACGTGGAACGAAATTGTGTCTGCCAACTCTCTCCGTTGGATTCTCAGACTCCGATGGCACCTTAAAGGACTGATTTGAGGGCGAGGAGACGGTTATTAATCCCTGAACCCGCTCGGTCTGTATGTAGTCGCTCAGGTTGCAGGAGGCGATGGCAGGGGGTGTAGACCGTGGAACACGTGGCATCTCTCCAGGCTTAAAAATCAACCTTACTGGTGGCTCCTATGGAGTTTGTGAATTGCGCGGAGCTGGCTGGGGGAAGCCAGTGAGCTGTCCATGGTGGTTAAGACTCCTTGACGTGCGTGTTGGGCAGCGCTGGCCGGGCGCGGACCCCACCCCCGCCCACCCCACCCGGGGGCCGCGGCCGGGAGCCCTAGCCCGCCGGCGCCTCAGTCCGTGTGCGCCGGCCACGACGCTGGAGGTGTTCGTTTGCACAACTCCGGGATGCGCTCGCGCACCAAGGCGGTATTCCAGAGGTAGACGGAAAAACTCCTGAGTCCAAATTGTGGGTTTTCTCCTAGCGCCTTCCCGAAGGTGTCTTTCCCCCGTAGCAGCCATTCACATGTTTGAGAAACCTCCATCCGCCAGAGCTTCCATCCCTTCCCTTCCCTAAGGTTCGGTTCTCTAAAGAGCAAGGAAGGAGCAAGTCAGTGACCTTGATGTGCGTTTCCCGTTTGTGAAAAGTATCTACGAATTGACCACTGCCTTGGCACGGAGCGCTATGTCCCCAGTGCTCACTTCTATGGAGAGGGGAAACTGGTACCAAAGATTCTCCGGTATCTCAGTGATCTGGGCCAGGTCCTTTCCTAGGGCCGGTGGGGACCTTTGTACCGGATTATTGTTCAGAGGAGCAACTTCATTATTCCCCAGAATCCTGAGCAGTATCTGATTGCTATGTGAAGAAAAGGAGAAAAATTGCCCTGGGAGTTTCCTTATAGGTGCACCGTTCTGCCCAGTTCCTGTGACACATCCTTACGAAAAGATGTTTGCAAACGTAATTGAGCTTTTGTACATGTTTAAGGCAAAAGATGATTGGCCTTTTTAATTGTCACCACCTTTTACCTTTTTGTCCCTTCATTTCTTCTGGCATTTTCAGACTTACTTAGTTCTATCTGATCTCCATCTGAATAACCTTAAATACCACAAAACTACAAAATATTGTAAAACATTTATAATTCTTATTTGTATTCTGAGTAATGCGTCTAATTAGCATCCAGTACATGAAAGAGTAAGCGAAACTTTTATTAATTCCTGTACAAGAAAATCAGATTGGACACATCTTTCCTGCTTTTACCGTTCTTTCTCACTGCGGTGTGATAATTAAAAAAAGTGTGTGTGTACCTACAAATAACTTTGGGAAGGCCTGATTGATATTAAACAGAAAGAATTACGATTCAATAATTTTTATTTGTTTTTCTTGCTCTCAGTTTCTGGGTCTATAACATAAAAAATAGTGGGGAGAAATAGAATATTCCTATAAATTCTTCTAAATATGTTCCCAAGTCAATAAAATTGATATAAAATATTTTACTTTTCCTCTATCTATCTGTTCACAAAAATAAATGAAATAGGTTGGAATGTTTACCCAGTTCCTTGAAAAGTAAAAAACAAACCAGTATGATAATATTTTATTATTTTTTTTCAATGTCCAAGTTTGATTTTGTTCTATGAATTGTTTGGTTGCTGGCCTTTCCCAGTGCATCTCTTTACCCTCCTTTCTATGAAAGGAGAAAGATCTAATGACATACTTAGATGTCATTCTCTTATATTTTATCCACTTATACAACTTAGGGTGCTTTCTGTGTGTGTTTTTACCCTCTCTTGTTAACTTAGTATTGGTTACTAGATACTAATCAAGACACTCTAGATACTAATCAAGAGATCCCTATAAAGTACCATCTAATTTCCTTCATTTTCTTCTTTTTTAAAGAATGGCTTGTTACTAAAGTTCTAAGCTCTCGTTTCCCCTCCCCTCATTAAATTCAATACATTTATTAGGCAGAGTAAGCATCCATTCCACCAACAGCTCTTTTTTTTTTTCATAGTGTTCAACTGTCATTTTTTTTTTTATTTTTTTGATTTTTTATTGAATGGTAACTATGTACATTAATGCACTTCTGGGGTACAGTGTGGGGTTTTCACATGCAATCCGAAATACTTCCATCAAACTAATCAACACAGCCTTCATGTCATTTTCTCAGTTATAGTTTTAAAACGTTCTGATT
>CAUYQV010136813.1:0-17744 GCA_963574575.1 Galagoides demidoff | reverse complement strand
CTTCTTTTTTTTTTTTTTTTTGAGACAGAGCCTCAAGCTATCCCCCTGGGTAGAGTGCCATGGCATCACAGCTCATAGCAACCTCCAACTCCTGGGCTCAAGCGAGTCTCCTGCCTCCGCCTCCCAAGTAGCTGGGACCACGGGTGCCCACCACAACGCCCGGTCATTTTTTGGTTGCAGCCATCATTGTTGTTTGGCAGGCCCGGGCTGGGGATTCAAACCCGCCACCTTAGGTGTACGTGGCTGGCGCCTTAGCCGATTGAGCCATAGGTGCTGAGCCGATTCAATAACTTCTTACCTGGGTCTAATTCCATGTTAGGACATCTTTCCTTTGGTCAAAACATTTTTTCTTAAATTATTATACCTTATAGTTAAAATTTCTTATTAAATTATACCAGATACAGTCATGTGCTGCATAATGCCTTTGTGGTAAATGACAAGCCACACTTATATCAATGACCCCTTAAGGCTTTAAGGAAACTTAAAAATTCCTATGACCCAGTGGACTGGGGCGCAGAGCATTGTGACTAATAGTGACTCATGTGTCAGTCTAGGCTACTAAGTGTACTTCAGTTTTCAACAAGAAAGTTTAAAAACTTAAAAAAAAAAACACATTTTAAAAGTTGAAAAATATTATAGAATGAGGATTTAAAGAGAGAAAATACTTTTGTATCATTATCCATTGTGTTTGATTATAAGCTAAAAATGTTATTACTAAAGACCCAAAAAGGTAAAAAAAAATATATTTATAAAGTTAGCAAGCTAAAGTTAATTTATTATTAAAAAATGAAAATTATTATTTTATAAATTTAGTGTGGCCTAAGTGTACGGTGTTAATAACTCGGCAGTAGTGAATGGTAATGTCCCAGTTTTCACATCAGTCAACACTCACTTCCTAACTCACCCAGGGCAACCTCCATTGCAACACTATGTAGGACTATCTTTTTTTTTTTTTTTTTTTTTTTTGGTATTTTATACCATGTATTTTTACTGTACTTTTTCTATATTTAGGTATGTTTAGATACATAAATACCATTGTGTTACAATTTTCTCCAAGATTCAGTAGAGTAGCTTGCTATTCAGGTTTGCAGACAAGCCATTGGCCATACCACGTAGCCCAGGAGTAGTAGATGTTGCCATTTAGGTTTGAGTAGGAAACGTTTATGATATTTGCACAATGACAAGATTGTCCAGCCAGATAAGTCTCAGGCTATCTCCCAAGGACCCATGAATGCATAAGGATCACACATTGATTGATTTTTTAGATCTCAGATGTACAACAAATCTTTATGGGTCTTTAAGGAATTAGGAGTCAACCATGGGCCTAGCCACCAGTGTTTGGACTGTCTGAATCTCAGCCAAAATTTCTTTTACCTGTTTTGTAAAATGCAAGCTCATAGGTCTAGGACTCCCTAATACCTACTCAGAAGTGTTATGTCTTTCTGTTCATGTCTGCTACTCAGAGGTGTCATATCTGTCATATAAACAAAAGGTAATTAAGTTACTCTGAGACAGAGTACATTGTAACATGTATGTTTACCATTTAATTGATTTTCTCACTTACATCATGACCTAGAGTACTAAGAGAGAATGAATACATTGTTTCTCACAGCCAGTAGCACTCAGCTCCTATTATGTTTGACTTCATTATCAAAATGCCACGAATCATTTCAACTTGCTATTAACAACCAAAAACTTCATATACTGGGACATTTTAAGGTCTGTAATCCTGGATTCTGCTAGTTAGTTAAAAAGCAGAGAAACATTTTAGCACGAATTGCTTAAGTCTCACACTCTGAAATAGAGACTACGTGATAGCTGAAGGAGGACCCAGGGGCAGCGCCTGTGGCTCAAAAGGGTAGGGCACCAGCCCCATATGCTGGAGGTGGCGGGTTCAAACCTAGCCCCTACCAAAAATTGCAAAAAGAAAAAAAAAATTAAGATATGACCCAAAGAAATGTTTAAAGAATTATTTGCAAATCATCTTCTTTCTCTCTCACAAAGCCTGCTAGCTGGGGCCAAAGTAAATCGGCCATTTACAACTCTAAAATACAGTAACATGAATGCTCTCTTTAAAAACCATATAGCCTCCAAAATAAAAAATGTCATAAACTGTAATCTGCATATCCCATATTGTAGTTCTGACTGCACTATACCCTGATAACTTATTTACTTTTAATTAATTGCTTAATTACTTACCTCATTGAGTGTAGATCCTCCTTTTTCAATATCAAATTCTTAGAATTAAGCTATAGGCCTTGTGCCTACAAAGAGTTCAATAAATATTTTTTCCCACCAATGAGTGTAAATTGAAGTGATTATGATGCCCTTGCAAAGTAGGAGGCGGCAAACGCTCGTAGCGTTAGAGATTAAGTCACTGGAGCCAAACACCCATGAAAAATTTCCCCAAAGAGAAAAGACAAATCACAAGGGACTATTTAGGAATTGGCTATTTATTAGCATGACATATCAGGTACACTGACTTGTTGTACCTGTTATTTTAAACTCAGAAACATGTAACTCCTCTTCACCAATAGATATGGCTGAACAATAAATTGTTTGCTTCCAGAAAGTACCAGACTTATCTATTTCCAGACAACACAAACTCATTTCTCCCTCAGTAATTTCTCCCAATAAAATAAGGAAGATTTGAAAAAGATTTCAGTGCTAAGAATATTTTCTTTCTCAAGGCAGGTGGATTAAAGGCAGGAGTTTGAAACTGCCTGAGCAAGAGGGAGAGCTGGTGTTTACTGAAAAAAAAATAGCCAGGCTTTGTGGTGGCACCACCTGTAGTCCCAGCATCGCCTGAGCCCAAGAGTTTGAGGTGGTTGTGAGCTACCGCTCTACTCGAGGCAGTGGAGTGAGACTGTCTCAAAAAATTCTTTTTCATTTCATTATTTAAATTCTTAGTGCTTCTCCTTGCTTGATCTAAGTGTCCTTTGGGATTATGATTGTTTCTGGTAAGAAAATCTCTCTCTCATCCTTCACAGTTTCCCTGAGGAAACAGAAACAGCAGACTGTCCTTCACAGGAAGTCCTTGACAGCGTGGAGCTGGTGCTGACTGTGTGCTTCTTACCTGAAAAACCTCATGTTCTCTCAATCTTTGAGCACTCTGTGGGGTATCTGGACACCCTGGGCCAAATCCTGCCTAAGGAGACCACAAGGGGTAAAACAAGAAAGCCTCAGGGGCCTGGCCGCCCTGTAGCACAGCCCGGCCGAGGACATGATGACCTTCACCTCGGAGCCTGCCTGCGGTACCTAGGTGCACACCACGTGCCCCCATGTTTCTTTCTTTACACCTGCCTGCAGAATCGCTTGTTCGTTCTGGGTGCAGTGTGGTGAATCACACGGCCTGTCCCCTCTGTGCCTGGTGCGTCCCCCAATAAACTCATATTTTTCTAAGGTACTCTGGTTTCATTCTTTGGTATAGGGTCAAATTATGCAGAGGCTTTAAGGGCACTAATCTGAGGCACAATTGACATAGTTGGTGGGAGACAGAGGCGCACCCCTGTCCCTCCAGCTTACCTCTGGCCTAACTGACTTGATGGGCACCCCAGCCATGGGGAGAAACCCCAGGCTGGTAAGTTGGATCCACACGGTAGGAGGTGGCTACACACTCTGCAGGGACCTCTGTGTGAATAGAGGTACACCCCGAAAACTCCTGAAGGGTTGCTTTCGGTTCTGGAAGCCATGGCAACCCCCTCCGCCCTTGGGGAAAGGAAAGAACTAAGGTATGTTGTGGCCGCAGCTGCGCAGCCCGCCCTGCAGGCTCCAAGCTTGGGTTGACCACCAAAGCCGCCCTCTGGACAGCAAGGGAGGATCACAGGTTCGAACGTGACTCGCAGCTGGCCGAAGTGGACGACAGAAGAGGTCCTTCTCTCCAGGCTAGAGCAAACCAGAGTAGTTACAGGTCACGGCTATCCAGCATTCTTCCCTAAGGGGGACAGAGCCACCTGCCCCTCCGTGTATCAGGACTTGCGCTGCGCAGGTGGAATGGGGCCCGGAGTGATGGGACCCTAAGCGATGGGACCCCCTGGACGACAGATAGCACCGGCAGCTTGGACTCAACACACTGCATAGCACAGAGCAGATGTTCAATAGGTATTTGTTGAATGAGTAAATTTTATATTATTTGTTAAAGAATACAGGGATATGGAAAATAAAATGTTCTATGCATTACCACTTTATTAATGACATTCATTCAACTTTTATTTTTCCTCATAAGATTCCTGTTAGTGTCCTCATTTTGTTCATCAAATATTTTTTAAACTATTTTTGGAGACAGATTCTCACTCTGTTACCCAGGCTTAATTGAGGAGACCTCTGCCTAGCTCATAGCAACCTCAAACTCCTGGACTCAAGCATCCTCCTGCCTCAGCCTCCCAAGCAGCTGAGAGTACAGGCCCACTTTGCAACAGCAATTAATTTTTTTTTCTATTTTTAGTAGAGACTGCAACAGCTCTTGCTCAGCCTAGTCTCCAACTCCTAGGCACAAGCAATCCACCTGCCTCAGCCCCTTAAGAGTGCTGGATTACCAGCGTGAACTACAGTGCCCTGCCTTGCTCATCAGATACTTACGGCCCACATGATACATCTCAGGCATTTGGGTTGTTGGAAATGTATTAATAACAAGGAACGAGAAAAACACAGCTCTCAACTAGCATTGACCATAGGTCAATGAAATACAATATCTTCTTGGTAAGCAGAGCTCAAGATAAAAACTATGACCAAATACTCATCACTGGGTCCCTTATTCCTGAGTTGCTCAGAAATAAGGTAGAGCTTATAATTTTGCTAAGGGGGCCAAACAAAAATGTCCATAGCTAAAGATATAATAGTAAACTGTGAAAGTATATGGTGTTATCAGAGCATCTACCAAGGAGAGATCTGGAAGGTTTGCTTGAGAAAATGTCTCTGAGCTCGTGATCAGTAAGCAGAAGTCAGGCAGTTAGAAACTTGGTGGTGGACTGCTATGAAGAAGGCAGGCACCAAGGAGAGGAAGTGGCTTATGGAAAGGCTTGGAGGTGGCAAAATTCTTTTGCTTTTAAGCATTTGGAAAGAAACTGATTTGTAGTTCTTCATTCCACACATTCCAGAAAACCTTACTTGCACTGTTTGAGCAACAGATTTTTTTATCACCATCTTGTAGTTCACCTACCCCCAATATCAGAGACCTCTTATTCACCTTGAGAAATCAAAACTTTTTTCAAAATATTAAAATCTTCATAAAACAAAATTAGTTCTTGCTGACTCATTTAGAGGTAATTATTCAAAAGTTCTTAAATTTCAATACCCTTTTGTGAGCTCAATTTTAATTTTAGGGGTTTTAGAGAAAGAATAATTATAGGCTGATTCTGATCTCAAAATGTCACTGAGAATAATTAACCAGAAAAAAAAGGGGTATTGGATTTAAATGTTTTGTACCAGAATAAAAAAGGAAAAAAATAGGTCTTATACTTTTGGATCTTGAGTATTATCTATAATTACTTCTTTTCGTGTTATTTAGTATTTCTAGATATTCAAATAAAATCTAAGGAGATTTGGGCTTAAATAGAGACAAGCAGTAAAATTCATAATAATATCATTGATGTGGAGTATTATAGAAATATTTATAATTTATCATGTAAATATGTAAAAAAAATAAAGTTGGTTTAGTATTAATCCTTTATTGTCATCTATAAACAAAAAGTATGATTTTACAGTCTCCTTGTTTCTAATTCATAATTCCTCATTACAATTTTTGATTAGTTAAATTAAGTGAGATAATACATGTAAATTATTAGCATATATATGGTAAGCATCGATATTTTTTCATCACTATCATTTTTCTCACTCATCTTCCCTCTATTTCTTCTTAATCTCCTTCACTGATATGCAAATAACAAGCTTTTAAGTGTCAATCACAAACGAGGGTTGACCCTAAATACAATGTCCCTGAAATACCATGTCTTCTTGTTAAGCAGAGCTCAAGGTAAACTATGACAAAATAGTCATCACGGGTTCCCTTATTTCTGAGTTGTTCAATTCTAGAAATACTCCAGATATTCCTCTCTTTTTCTTGATTTTATCTTTAAACCTAAAACTACCAGACTAATACTAGGCTAGAATCAACTCTGTGTCCTTCACCTATTTGGCAGAAAGTATCACATTGTCATAGTTCCTGTTCCTAGAATGATTAAAATCTCAAGGAGAGCCTTGTGATTTCCCTTGTGAAATACCTGGCATTCCTCGGTCCTTTACTGGTATCTTTGATTCTGGCTGCCCCAAGCCAGCAGATCAATTCTCGCTTGTCCATCCAGCATGGGTGCAAAATGGAGTAAAGCGTCCTCTTGGATTCTTCATCTGTGTAAGGAGATGCCATAAATTACTACATTTCCTCTGGCTTTTTTTGGTGTTCCCCCAACCACTGCAGCTATTAGAGTCTCTCCTGGCAGACAGACCACACCCTTCCAATCCTTGACCCTCAATGGTGCTGGCTTGCGAGTTGTTTAAATTGTTCACCTGCTGAAACCAGCAGCAACTGAGATCTTCCCAATCCTGTGGTTAAGAAAGGGGTGGGTTTTATGCCAAGGGTTTAGATCATTTGTTTTTGATCTCTTGAAACAAGAAGAGTTTATTCTATCCTTTCTCCTGCCACCGCCCTTTTCTTTTCAAACGACAAATTGGAATGGCTCACAGGGACAGCCTTTATATAAAAACACCAAGCCCGCTACCCTTCCTGGTAGGAAGAGCACAAAGTATCTTCCCTAACTCTTTGACTTCTTGCCCATTCTCTCTCTCCCTCCCTGCCTTTTCTTTCCTTTTTAGTAAAAGTACATAAATTTAAAAGTGCCTGGCTTGATAATCAATTAAATACTGCAATAGAAAATTAATGTTAATCAATGTTAATTTTATATTATTTATTTTTACTTTATTAGGCACCCTACTTCATCTAAGTGAGGGCATAAGTGAGATTCTAAAGAACACCTGTGTAACAAAGGTAAGCCATGTGTGACAACTGTACCAGTGGAGGCCAGGCTAAACCACCCTCTGTGAGCTGACTTACTCCCTTAGGGCTTCAGGGGAGTACAAGATCTCACCTGTGCTTCACCAACTTATGGAACTTTCATGAGTATTCAGTCTAGAGTAGAATTTTTCTCCCACAATTGAAAGAAGGTCAATAAAATGAGAATATGTCTTTCAAATACTAGCTTTCATCTTTTAAGGAATAGTTGTAGCTGAAAATGTACACGTTACCTTTTCTTTTTAAGCTTCAGTATCTCCAGGGCTTTAGCTTTGTATATTTGACAACATGTATCTTATTCTTTTTTTTTTTTTCTTCCTCAAACAGCGTGTTTTAATTTATTTATCTAGCTGAGCCATGATGTCACGTGTGACAACCCGGTCTCTTGCTCTGAGTTTATAGCTTTCTTCACCAGAGATCCATCTTACAGGTCTTCTGGAGCAGAAGTCATTACTTGAATCATGCTTAGAAATTCCCTTCTCTGTGTCTCTTTCTTCCTCTCCCCATGACTGGCTGTGAGGATGGTGGCAGGGATAAAAGTGGCTTTACCAAGCATGCATTGAAGGAGAGAAATGAAAAGCAAAGGGAGAATTTTGTAGCCCTTCTGAACAGGTGTTTAACTTAAAATTGACTTGAGGTAGACATAGTTTGTAGAATAAATGCAAGTCAAATAGTCATGCCAATTTGCATATTGCTTTGTATTTTCCTCTAATTCTTCAAATGGAAGTATTTATAAAGAGACAAGGTGAGCTTAAAAGAGGGAATATTAACACAAATAATGATGTATGTGGTATTTTGTGGCTCTTATGTTAAGTATTAAAATTATAAGGAAGGAAAGGGTAAACACAAAGGAAGATATACTAAGCGCTCATAATTTGAAGGAACTTGACATATTTGTTCCTAACAAAACCCTGTGGAAGGGATAATATTATACGCATTTTTTGCATGATGGGGAAATAGACCCTCAGAGAAGTAATTGACCCAGATCAGAAGTGGGGAATCTGGAATTTACATCAGGATATCTCTGGCTCCAACATTCATACTCTCGCCATATCATTACAAAGTATACTTGGAATGAGGATGTTAAAAAGGTAGAAAAATGAGTTGGAAGGAAAGAATAAAAAATCCAGCGAATCTTCATCCAACTGAAACCATCCTTAAGGTCATCCCACGTTCAGGATGAAGAGAAATTAAAAAGTATTTTTTGACATTGCTTGCTGTTTCTAGTAACAAAAAGTGCTATGTATTCCTATAAGTGTACTTTAAGAAAATTTTCATTTCTTAGAATGTATATTATTTCAAATTTTTGGAGGGTTTTTAAATGAAGAACATCACATTCTATACAGAACGTACAAAATTGTGCCATGTGTAAAATGTGATGTAAATATGAAAATACATATAAATATGAAAATATATATTTTTGTAGAGATAGAGTCCCACTTTATCGCCCTCAGTAGAGTGCCATGGCATCACACAGCTCACAGCAACCTCCAAGTCCTGGGCTTAGGCAATTCTCTTGCCTCAGCCTCCCAAGTAGCTGGGACTACAGGCGCCTGCCAGAATGCCCAGCTATTTTTCTGTTGCAGTTTGTCTGGGGCTGGGTTTGAACCGGCCACTCTCAGTATATGGGGCTGGGACCCTACCCACTGAGCCGCAGGCGCCGCCCATGAAAATTTTTTTTTATAGAACAAGACCTTCTAGACCCTACCCCTGAAAGTGACAATTGACCTTTATTCTTTTTCACTTTGGCATCGCATTGCAATCGTGTTTTGTTTCTATCCAGGGAAAGAGAGAAATCCTCAGGGAGGTCTTCACGTTGTCTTGTTCTTACTGAGTATTTAAGAAATATTAAGTATTAAGAAGTATTTAGGAAATGCCACAGAGTGGCTGTTGTTTTAATTTTCCATATGTCTCATTTTATTTTGAAATTTTCAGTAATTCTTTGTATCTCAAGACTAAAACTTTAAACAATTTTATTGTATATGAAAATGTCTCATGTCTAAAATTTCTATGAAATCTGGCAACGTGTCGTGTTGGAGCTGAGTTCCACATAAATGGAAAGTCTCTCTCTGTGTGTGTGCACCTTACAAATCAATTTACAGGATTACGTCACTAGTAAGATATTTTTGGAAACACACGTCACATGTAAAGGACTTGGATCATTAACTTTTGCGGCCTTTTTTTTGGGTAAAGTCATGTTTGACAATTAACAACACATTAGAAGGATAGTAATATGATGAAACCGGTCTCTACTTGCCATTTGATCTTTGATAAACCAAACAAAAGCACACAGTGGGGAAAAGAACCCCTATTCAACAAATGGTGCTGGGAGGACTGGATAACCACATGCAAAAGACTGAAACTCGACCCACGCCCTTCACCCCTTACAAAAATTGACTTAAGATGGATAAGAAACTTAAATCTGAAACACAAAACAATAAAAATCTTAGAAGAAAGTGGAAGGAAAACTCCTGATGATGTGGGACGGGGGAAAGATTTTATGACAAAGACTTCAGTTGGATCAACTGGATGTGGACATACACTATTTGTGACATCTTCTCATCATGGAATTGAGGGGAAAGATGGAAGAAAACTGATCATTCAAGGACATGAAACTTGACTAGGATTCTGCTAGACCTGCCCTCTACCGACTTTTCCTATAAAGGGAAACATAGTAAATATTTTGGGTTTTGTGAACTACGTGGTCTCTGTGGCAACTACCCAGATTAGAAGTCCAAAAATTTCTTATCTAAGCCATTGTAGTTGGAATCGGCTATAATGCAGGTAGCTGCATTCCAATAAAATTGTACTTTAAAAACAAGTAGAAGGCTAGAATTGGTGTGTGAATTAGTTTAAGTTTGCCAAACCTGCTCTAAAGAAATTTCTGTTATCAAAAACATCATTTGTTCTAATTTTTTACTGGTTAACTTAGAGACCAGACAAATATCTCTCATGTTCAGGCTCCCGTAGTGGAGACTCTGATTTCGTACTGCTTTGGTTCAAACCTTAGTTCTACCATTTGCCAGCTGTGTGGACTTTGGGAAAGTTACTTCATCTTTCAGAAAAATGGGGCTCGGGTTGACACGGACCTGATAGGATTGTTGCAGAAATTATGAGATTATTTCTGAAAAGCACTTAAAATAATGTCTGGCACATAGAAAGAGTCGTAGTTATATTTTCTGATCTTACCAATTCTGGATTTCACTATTTTATAGATGTTTAGTTTCAGTGAAATGTGTTTACTTGACTGATAGGTATATTTAAATACATTCATCAGCAAAGAATGAGGCGATGTTTAACTTTCTCCCAGCTCCTACTGCTCAGAAGATGGTAGGAAAGCTGTATTTCAGGGCCTGTTGTCAGCAGATTTCCAAATAAAGAAGCATAGCCAGTTGTGATTCAAGACAGTAAAGAGTTTATCTAGTTTATCCAGGCAGTGAGAATTATAGGTTGTTTGGACATAGAACAATAGAATTTATTTTGCTAAATTCCTGTTATTGGTTCATATACTAAGTGTGGCAGGTGCTCAACAGAAGGACTAAGACAACTTACACATGGCCAGTAAGGCCCACACGTTAAGTTATGCCCATAAGTTAAATTCACTCCTGTGGTGTTTTTAACCTACCCACTGGTCTTTGCACTTGGAATCAGTTGTGCCGTGATCAGCTTTAAAGAACTGGGTGAAGTAAAAGAATCGCAGAGATTTTTCCTTATTATGTTTTTACCAAAGTCAAAAAAACAAACCAAAAAAATTTGTTTGCTATTTGTATTTTGTCTCGTGTTTTCTGTAACAAACAAGTAGTGAATAAGTATGTATTAAAAAAAAGAAAAGAGATATTTAAAATAGAACATAATTTTAAGAGATTAACATTTCCTTTTTCTTTAAATGAGCGAAACGCTTTATTATTTGAATTTTAGTGGTTTGGTAAGTACTGCACAAGACACTGGAAAGAGATGAACTGTTGGTGAGATAAACTTGGTTTAGGGCATAGAGCATGAGTGGAAGCTGGAGAAAGAGAATGGTTAGAAGCTGTAGTGCTAATTCAAACACTAAAAACACAGGCAGATTTGACTGAAGGTGAGTTCCTGGGTTATGACAGGAGATAGATGAGCAGCAGATCAGTGGTGAGGAAGGATGGGGGTCCCTCGCAGCCCAGCCGCTCCTGGGCCCCAGGCTCCGCCAGTTGTCAGCTTCTGACTTCCCTGAGGCCCAGTTTCCTCAGTAGTGAGCTGGAGTTGATAATAATGCCTCAGGGGGTGGCTAGCAAGACTAGGCCAGAGGAAAGAGTGTGTGAAGTGCCCCGGGCCCTGGGCACACAGCCGCTGTCCCCATCCTCAGTGATGCTCGCTGGAGGAGGAGAGGGGCAGACAGAGGAGGCAGAAGGGGGCTACACAGACTGGACCCAAGCTGCCTGGGGAAACTGCATTGTGGAGACCAACAGGGCAGAGGAAAGATTAACCAGGCCTGAAGGAAGACGGTTGGTTCCTCTGTGGGTACACTGAGTGAGGCCTGGTTTGGCAAGTTTTATTATGCTGAAAAAGAGAGCTTTAATGAGCAAAGTAAAATTACAATCTTTAAAAGAGTGATACACACACTCATGTATACTCATTGTCCTGTCTGTGACATCTCCAGTGGTCTTTATGGTCCAGTTCTGTTAAACTGTCCCATATGGAAAGGCTTCCAAGGAAAAACAGACCTAGGTGAGAAAAGCGAGGGGAGTCCTAGAGCCCAGGATGAGGTACACAGGACTTGCGATGTAAGGATGGCTCTGGATTTTTGCAGGTAAAACTGTAGTTGTTGTGTAACTATTTAGCCTCACAGGACTGCAAAAATCACAGTTGCATGGGGGTAAATAAATTCTTCTGCTTTTCTGCAAATCTTCAGATCATTCATGCCCACGTTGGAGTGCCTTTCAGAACCAGGTAGTCTAGGCTTTGAAGATAGGCCCTGAACCTCTCTGGGCTTCAATTTTCTAATATGTAAACAGAGTTAAAAGCAAACCCTGCTTCACAGGGGTCCTGTAAGAACTCACTGAGATCACATTGGTGCTCACAGGGAATTGGCAGTCAGTGGACATTACTTTCCTATCCTTTTACCCTCTCTATGACGGCATTAAAGCTATTGGCTGCCGAAAAAATGTTACAGATATAACTTGACAAGTTTTAGAGCCATATTCACATTCTGGCTTTTATCTCAGTCAATGGAAGATGATATACAAAGAAATATTCCAGTTGAGTCTGGATGTGGTGACTAAATTCAGGGTAGAACTATTAATACAAAATACACTGTGTTAGGTATCGGTAACGGGCGCACCAGGTTGTACCTATGAATTCGCTGTTTTAAATCTTGATGCTTCATAGGTCTCTTTTTGCAATAGGCATTATGGTCAAACTTTCCAGTGAAGAGCCATCTTGTCACTTAAAATGTGGACGTTTGTGGAAGTGATTGATAACTCCTTAGAAGATGCCAGCCTTGCCTGGGGATGATGTCATGAACGTACATCCACCTAACAGCCACCGAGTGGTTTTCCCTTCTGAGAGCAGGAAGCTCCTGACATGCCCGTCTGCCTCGCCCATCAGGTGCCTGTCCCCATGGGCAGGCAGTAGCTTCTAGAACTTAGCCCCGCCTGTCCACCTGGGCATACCTGTACAATGCCAGTCTCTCTCCCTGAGTCGTAAGTTCTGTGATGGAAGGAAACATATCCGTCTGTCACACTACTGTTTTTCTAGAATCTAACGCAATGCCTGACACCTCATTGACACATAATACGCGTTTGTAGAAGGCTGAAGGAAGGGAGGTGGGAGGGTGTGACCTAACACAGCACTTGGCAATGCAGTCAGCGTTTAAACAAAGCTTGTCTAACGCATAGAGTAAGTCACACTTTCTGTTTTTCTCTTAGGCATACACTTTGTGGGACAGAACAAAAATATCTTAGGCCACGAAGAAAAAGCTCAAAGCAAATCAGGAATAATAATGACAATTGTACTGACATTATGATGCTGGGAACATCTCCCAGGGTGATCGCTTTGTACCCTGTGGTGTGCTGAGCGCTGTGTGTGTGTGACTGTCACAACAGAACGTTTGAGAGTTTCCTCTGGGTGGATGAGGACGCCAAGGTCAGCTGGTCTCACAGACGGTTAACAGTGGGAGGAGATCAGGCCCAACCTGTCTGACCCTGCTCTGGGGATGCCTTTAGGAGGACTGTAGGGCCCTGTGCAGCAGTGTCCAAATTGTTATTCACAGCAATGATTGTAAGGGCCAGGGTCCCAAGGCCTCCTGATGAGGGAGGTCACACCTGCTCAGACTCAGGACGGACCCTGGGCTCCGTGGCCTTGGCATGGCAATCATTTTCCAGCTGTCTGGTCATGACACAGCTCAGAACCAAAGAGGTTTTTGCAGAAATGCATGGTCCAGAGCAGTGAGCGGAGTCTGTCTTCTTATAAGACCCAAATGAGCACATCTTTGAAAAACTCTGAAGAGCCTGGTCCCAGAGATCCAGAGCACGGACAAGTGCACTGCTGGGAACCCACCGCAGGAGCTGGCTGCTGGGCCTGGGAGAGCTCAGAGAAGGCATCCCGGGTCAGAGGACCACTCAGGAACACACCGGGAAGGGGCCTTCCTCACAAGGCACCACTCTCCATGTCATCTCTAACCTCCTTCCTGCACCCACTCTCTCCCTCTCCTCACCACACATGCTGGTGCACAAACAGGTATGAGGTCAGATAATTATGTCCTCAAACTCATCCCAGAAAAAGTGCTGCAGGCCCCACTGCTGCGCGTCACTGCCCTCACCTTCCCGGCACTCCCCTGGGGAAGCCGGGCACCAGCAACAGCGCCTAGTCCACTCTTCAAAGCAATTTTTCTAGAATGGTTTGTGAACCTAATTGTCCGACCTCTTGGGAGGACAGCTCTGATGTCCCTTCCAGAAAGAGTTCCAAAAGGGCTTTGAAGGGTGGACTGGGTGCCGGAGTCAGTGCACAGGTCCCCAAGGGTCCCCACCTTAAGGGTCACCCCAGTGATATTCAGCAATGAGGTCTGTAGCACTGTAGTACTTTTCCTAGGAAGAATTTGTGAGCTTAATTGTCAGAACTCATGTTCATACACACGCATACGTGCACCCCTGCTGCTGACGTGTTCTCACCCCCCCCCTGCTGAGGCTCTTGCTTGTCACACAAACATCTTTGGAAAACAAGGTTGAAATGTCCAGACCTGGCCCTGATCTGACGGTGCTTGTCTTTCTGTCTCCTTCATCCTGAGAGCAGGAGTGAGTATCCATTTCTCCCCCCTCGCAGCACCTATTACCAGACGCCATATGCTCTGCACGTACTTGGCACTCAATAAATGCTTACTGAACGGCGGGCTTTCCCGTCTCCCCCACCCTTTCCTTCCCACCCTCCAGCAGGACTTTAAAGATCTGCTACAGAGCTGTGGGGCGAGGTTTAAGATCCGTTTTGACAAATAACCCTTATGGGTGTTTAAAGCCAAAAGATCGAATATTTAAAGCAGAAATATGAGCTGTGACTTCATGGGTGTTCTGCTAAGGGCTGCGTGGAGCTGTACAAATAGATAGCCTTTCAGACGGGACACAACAGACCCGGCTTTGTGCATTGGTGGAGTGCAGAAGAGAGGGGCTTGGGCTTCACCCTGGATGCCTCCTTTCCTTCTTAAATCAGTGTAAACAGAAGAGCAAAGGTAGTTCAATCTCCCATGGTTTTAAAAAAAGATCTTACAAATACTCTTGGCTTTAGAAGCTCATGTCACCGATTCATAATATAAGAGGTGAAATTAAACCCATGCCCGCCCTCTCCCCACCACCATTCCCAGACAGGAAAATAGAGACAGAAACCACGCCTGAATTCCCTCGGAGTGGTGGGAGAAACTGATCACAGTGGAAAGGGGGGTTTAGACTCCCTGCAAGAGATCTTGGTGGGAAGCCTTAGAGGTCTCAAGCAAGGGTCTCGAGTCAGGACAACTGCAGGAGCACAGAAGGCCAGGAACCACACCGGGGCTCCGGGAACGGCTTCCTGACCACACGGAGCTTCAGCCAGTACGAGGACAGAACTAGGGTCTGAGAGAACAGTCCTGAGAAAGACTCTCAGAAGGGAAGTAAGCCCCATCTGGGCAGGGTGACAGCCCTGTGGGCTCCTTTTTTTTTGGTAAATCTTTTTGGGGTTTTTTTTGGTTTGTTTTTTAATTTTATTTCATTGCTTATTTTTTATTTCTTTCCTTTTTTTTTTTCTGTTGAGACAGTCCCACCCTATGCCCCTGAGCAGAGTGCAGTGGCTTGGTATCTCATTGCAACCTCAGACTCCAGCATGTGGGCATCCCACTGCCTCAGCCTCCTGAAGCTGCTGGGATTACAGGTGCTTGCTGTGGCACCCGGCTGGGTTCTTCCGTTTTTTTCATGAGTCGGGGTCTCACTTTGCTCAGGCGAGTCTTGAACTCTGAGCTCCAGTGATTCTCCCTCCTCAGCCTCCCACAGTGCTGGGGTTACAGGTGTGAGCCACCGTGCCGGGCCCTGTGGGCTCCATTTTCTCCCAAGGACATCAGTCCCCTGGTGGCTTGGTTCATGCCCTGCCCTTGGCCACGCCCTGCCCCTGGGACACTGCAATTCTGACCTCGTGTTCTCCTGAAGCAGGTGACGTGGGGAAGTGAAAGACCTGAGCTCTCAGCTCTTAGGACCCTTCTGTGATCTAGACGTGATTTTCCAGCAAGTAGAATCAACTTACTTTGTACCACTTTTGTTTTAACCAAGTACAACTATTTTACATGAAGAAATGTTTGTCCAGTGAGTGAAGAAGTTACCTAGAGGTAGGAGTTTGTAGGGTACTTAGAATCAAATATATTTAACTATCTGGAAACAGAGACTACATTGACCTTAAGACTCAGTTATGTTACTGATTTTGATCAGAAGGGTGTCCTTCTCTAATCATCCTTTCTTTCCATTTCTTGTAGCTATAAAGTAGATCAATAGCCTTGGATTCTATGGAAATTATATTTGTATAAGGTGATTGATCAGATAACAGAAATTTGGACAAATACGTAATATTCTGCTTTCTTAATATGCTGTAGTTTACAAAGAACCTTCTCATTGTCTTCTTGTGTAATTCTCAAAAATATCTACTGGATGGGAATTATTATTATTCTCATTTTATAGATGAGGAGACAGAAGCTCAGAGAATTTCACTCAATCATTCATCATGCAACAGTTCTTTAGAACTGAATTTTAGGCCCCAGCAGTACACAGATGTTTAAAAACATTGTTAGGATCTTAGGAGCCCATGTCTGTTTGCAGAACAGAGAGTAACAAAGGCAGCGGCAGGCGGTGAGGAGTGTGCTAGGCAGACGTACAACACGCTGAAGGCCAAAGGCGAGAATTACCAGGTGTGCCTGGAGAGTGAGCAGCCTCCTCAAAGGAGACCCTAGAAGTGGGTCTTGATGAGAAAGAACTTTCCAGAAAGACAAAGCGTAAAGCGGAAGAGTAGCAAGAGGAAAGGCACAGGAGCTCGGAGCTGCACGGTTAATTCAAAGAATCCGAATCCCAGACGGCTCAGCATGGCAGCAAGTCAGTGGAGGAGGAGGGCGGTGGGGAAGTGGGCAGCCTGCGGGCTGTGCCGTGGGCTGGTGAGTTGAGTCTTCAGGAACTCAGAGCTGTCGGCTCCTGTGTCATCTCATGTCATCTCCAGGCCCATGGACTCGTCATGGTCCCAAACGACTACTCCAGACTCAGTCACCCCATCCTCATTCTGAGCAGTGAGGAGGAGGAAAGAAAAGGACAAAGGAACAAGGAGTCCACCAGCGATGGCCAGAGGACACCTGCATATGGCTCGTGGGCCAGAGCTGGTCCAGGCCACACCTGCTGCTAAGAGCTTGCAGCAGCTCTGTCATGGGGAGCGGGGAGCTCCGTGGAGCCTCTGTGGGGATACGAGTGTAACGGAGAGAACGGACTTGGGAAGGCAGCTTCGAGTGTCTGCCACCGAGTGGGAGATCTGACTGTAAAGGAGCACGTATCAGTAATTTCTATATTTAATAGATTTAGGGGTGCAGGAGCATTGTAACATGGCATCAGGCTGAAGCCAGGGCTCTCAGGGCGTCTGTCACCGGAGCAGTGTGCATTACACCCGATAGGCAGATTTCCATCCCTCCCGCCCTCCCACCCTTCCCCCGTCTTCGTTTTCAACATCCGTTACAGCACTTTATGGCCAAATATGCCCCTCGTTTAGCTCCCACTTATAACTGAGAACATGTGGTATTTGTTTTTCCATTCCTGAGATACTTCACTTAGGATAATGGTCTCCAGTTCCATCCAAGTTGCTGCAAAAGACATTATTTCTTTTGGGGGGGGGGGCTGAGTAGTCCTCTGTGGTGTCTATAGATCATATTTTCTTTATGCACCCATTAGTTGATGGGCACTTGGGTTGGTTCCAAATCTTTATAATTGTGAGTTGTACTGCGATAAACATTTAGGGTTTAAAAAAGACATCTGAATCATTAGTTTTAACCTTAAATTTTGCCCTCTAGCCAACAGGGAGTTGTTGAAGGATTTTAACACATCGACTGCCACACTAGAAAAAATTTTTTTTCTTGTGGCCACAGTGTTTTATTAGGTCAAGATAGGTCGAGAGTTAGACATGGTTCACAAGTCCCTAGGCTTGAATCTAGCAGAAGTTAAAGATAACTCCCATGGCAGTTACTGTGTTAATCAAGGCCTTCAGTTGACCGTGTTGGTATATGGAGACC
>CAUYQV010136811.1:0-24415 GCA_963574575.1 Galagoides demidoff | reverse complement strand
ATCACAGCTCATAGCAACCTCCAACTCCTGGGCTCAAGCGAGTCTCCTCCCTCCGCCTCCCAAGTAGCTGGGACCACCAGTGCCCACCACAATGCCCGGCCATTTTTTGGTTGCAGCCATCATTGTTGTTTGGCGGGCCAGGGCTGGGGATTCGAACCCGCCACCTTAGGTGTACATGGCTGGCCCCTTAGCTGATTGAGCCACAGGCGCTGAGCCAGCAATTCCTGACAGACGCTCTCTAGCATTCCCACGGACTCTGGTGATTTTCCCCCAGCATAAAAACCCACTCAAACCACTGGTCAGAAGCATCAAAAAGCTTTCACTTCCCACTTCCCTATTGGCCTATCTTATCCAAGATCTATAAAATTCTTGTTGGTTTCTCTCTTTCTCTCACTTCTTTTTGGCTGAGAAATCCTGGTTGTTTTTATATCTTCAGCTAATACAATTGGCAATCACTCGTAGGCAGAGGCTGCAGAGAGGGAGGTGCAGAAAGTGACTGAAAGGGGGAATATTTCAGAGGGGATGTTTCAGCTTAAAGAGACGTGGAAGTTTACTCCACATCCATAATTTTGCTTATAAGGAATCGGGGTTCCTGAGTTCAGTCAAAATCCAACCCTGACTCCTCATTGGCTAATGTAAGATTGGTGAGAGCAGAGACTGGACGTTCTTCACCATTGTGTCCCTACCTGGAACAGTGCTCACTAAACACTGTTGAGTGAGTGAGTTAACACAGTGAATAAGGGTCATCACAGAACTGAAAACAATGTGTAGAATGCCCTGATTCCAGACATAGCGGGGGTGAAAGAGTCCCTGGAAGTGGATGGGCCCACAAATGGGCCTCGGGACCTGGAGCTAGACATGGTCAGTGGGGGCAGGTGGGAGCTGGGAAACAGGAGCAGAACCAGCTGCACAGACAGGGAGAGTGCAGACGGGAGGAATGCAGTGACAGGAGAGAACCGAGACCAGCATGGGGCACACCAATGGCATCAGAGACCGAGCAAGAGGCAAGGGGACAGGCGAGCATAACAGGAGAAAGTAAGGCCAGGCAGAAGTGAGGGACCAGGGAAGGAGGCAGAAAAAGTAAGATCAGGCCGACGTGAGGGACCAGGGAAGGAGGCAGAGAAAGTAAGGCCGGGCAGACGTGAGGGACCAGGGAAGGAGGCAGAAGTGAGGGATCAGGGAATGAGGCAGAGAAAGTAAGATCAGGCCCACATGAGGGACCAGGGAAGGAGGCAGAGAAAGTAAGGCCGGGCAGACGTGAGGGACCAGGAAAGGAGGCAAGCACCAGGAAGAAGGAGGAAGAGACCCTGGTCCAGAGAAACCCACCTGTCCTGACAGGCAGGACAGGGATTCCGCTACAAAGGAAAGACAGGCACAGGCTGGACAGCTGGTAAGGGGCAGTGCTGAGGCTGAGGCAGTTCCTCCTAGTCCAGGCCCAGTGCCGCAACCTGGCCAATTCCACAGAGCCCCACAGTGGAAAACACATAAACACACACCGTTCCCCTCCCCCCCAATAAAGCACACCCCTCATGAGGAGGACCCTTGTCTATTTCGATCACTGTTGTATTCAAGTGCCCAGAACAAAATACTTGTTAAATAAACAGACAAATCGCTACTGATTGCCAGTTAAAGGAAGCTTAAAGCTCCCCTGGCCCCATTATCTATGGGCCATTTTCCCAACCGTCTACTCTCATTCCCCGCAACCCTGCCAAAAAATAAAAACCATCTGTGGGTATTCTGGGCACCAATCAGCAACTGAATAAAACACATCAGCACACTCAGCCCTGCTCTGGAAGTCCACCCTACCATCAGTCCATCAGGGCAGCTGGGAGAAGGTAGAGGCCTGAGTGGCTTTACCTTCCTCCCACATCTGTGACCCTGGAGACTCGGGAGCAAGAAGAGGACCAGCATGCTAATGGAAGTCTTCAAGGCCATGAAAGACTCCACGCTGAAAATTCTAAGTTGGTCTATAGAAAGAGTAGCAGAGTGTAGTAAAAACAAGAAGCCAAAAGTCCTAGCTTCCAGAAATAATTTTATATAACTAACTAGATCTCTTGGCCCCAGTTTTTTCAGCTATAAAATGTGCAGAGTATTAGTGGATGATCTGTAAAGGTCACTTTTAGTTTTAGGCTAATTTTGGTTTTAATCTTATTTTTGTTCCTATCTAAGGCTTGAAATGAAGTATCTTTGAGTCTATTATAACTCTAAGCTTCATGCCAAATAACTTCCTAAGTTCATTATGTCCTTTCTTTGGAAAAAACAAGTACCTTCTACTATAGAAGCAAAGCTCCTCTTCAGTGAACATCTGGAGGCCACAAATAAAGCTTCCCTTGACTGTTGGAATAAGCAATCACACTACAGTTCTTAATTTCCATACACTAGACATGGCTATAGAAGTCATTTTACCTCCTTTGAATCTCATAACAATGTGTTTTTCTATATTAGACTTTGTAGTTATTGTGGCAGGTTTTTCCCACTGGACTCTGAGAATAATGTGGCATTCCATTCACCCAGGGATCTCTCACTACACCTGACCAGCTAGTGCGCACTGAGTGGGGCCCAGTAAATATTTGTTGAGTATCTATTCATATATTTGTTTGTATCATATGTATCCCTACACACACTCAGTTGTATCTCTCCAGCTGTTCTGATGGGTTTAGACTCTTCCTGATTGCAAATAATGACTTGTTCTTCCACTAAACACCTCTAACTATTTAGTGTTGCTGTAGCCCTTTTGAAAGCATAGGAACAGAATAAATCAAACCACAATGTGACAACCTGTGTCTGTTGAGGGTCAAATATTAAGTATTTTAAGCTTCCTGGGCCATATAACCTGTGTCACAACCACTTAACTCTGCAGTCGTAGCATAAAAAAAGCAGCCCCAGACAATATGCAAACAAACGAGCCAGCCTGCATTCCAATAAAACTTTATTTACAAAAACAGGCAGAGAAGTTTACTAATAAAAATTGACCTACGGGTTGCAGTTTTCCAATGCCTGCATTAAATCTTGGAACAAAAAAGCAAGTGGAGGTACAAGTTCTTGTCGTTTTGCCAGTCACAATGAGAAAGATTTGATCTCATACAGTTTCTTAAGGAACAAATTAAGAAAATAAAAAATAGCCATCTGATAATAACAAAAAGGAGAAGCAAAACAGCACCAGTTTATTGACTGTATCTAGGCGCTAGCCAAGCACTTCACTGTACTTAGTACAATGATGCGTGAGTAGGTGTCCAAATACATGACTGCAGGCTATCACTGAGGTTTAGGACCACAAATTGTGAAAAAAATGCCCTTCGAACTAAAATTCTGGCTATTTCCAAAACTTATCCCCAGATGAAACCCCTCCTAGCCTGCTCCCAAAGACCTCTGCCTAGATAATAAAGGTGGAAGGGACAACAGGAAGAGGAGGGCAAATAATAGCCATGAGAAATCGTGGTGGTGAAGTCCCACCACTCAGAAATAGCATAATCAACAATACCTTTTTTTAAAAAAATCAGGCCTCATAGTCCCCAAAAAGTATCAATAAAGAGCTATGGTTCACAAATTTCAGTGTATGGAGAGGGATAAGGAGGGCCTAACATATCTAAACCACAAGTTCCTAAGTTATAATTTAGAGCAAAAAGTAGGGAATTCCCCTTTACTCACCAGCCACCTGAGGACTCGGATGCCAGCATTTTGCACCTGTTTTGGTTTCTGCACCTTCTGCAGAAGAGACCCATCCACACCCTACTCATCCTCCAAACACGCCAGACACACAGGTGCACGTGAACATTCACAGAACACACGGTACCCACCCGGAAGCTCACTGTCCTCTGCTCAGGATAATCATCTCAACTCATTGCCACGAGGTCCCTAAATAATAAACCAGGTACACTTGAGCAGTCTGGCTACCAAGAAGAGAAAGGAAGAGAGAGGAGGCTCTGCCAAAAGATAACAAAGGCTGCAAACTGATCCCCAGGAACCTGGAGCTGGTATAAATGGCACCAGGATACTCACAGACGCAGACATTGTCTGGTGCTAGACACGGCCCCAGAAAGTGGATTAGCTGGGCAGATGGTCTTAGACTCAGAGCCGGATCCCTGGGAGAGGCTGCCAGCGACTGTCAGGGGGCCCACCATGTCTATTTAGGAACTTTGTAAGGATTCCAAGGCCTCTCAGGACACAGCCACTCTGTCCCCAAGGAGCCAGCATGCACACGCATCACAGAGACAGAATAGGAGGAAGGGGATGGAGTACATTTAGAGAGGAAGGGGCTGTAAAGTCTGAGCCAGCTTATTCTTGAAGGCAAGGCTGATAAAAGTTTAATTACTTTGATTTCCACTCTCTTTGACCACAATTCAATCTGTCTCTCCCTCTTTGAATTCAAAGTCCAAGGTGGATAGAAGACATAGCAGGAAGGGTGACAGGACAAGTTTACAGAAAAGGCAGATGTCCCCTCTACCTCCACCTTCATAAGCAATTCAAATCCTAGATCTAAAACAACAGTAACACTTGAGCTGTTATAGCAGCTCGGATAGCAAATCCCACCCACTCGTAAAGAGCGGCCCCCAGTGGGGCAGACAAGTAAGAAGACACCAGGGCAGCCAGTCCCCCTCGAAACAGAGTAACCAAAGCTTCTGTTACAATAGAAGGGGAAGAGGGAGGAGGAGGATGGAGAGGAGGAGAAATACTTTCCAAAAGGAAGATTTAAATTGCCAGTGAGAAGAAGCAAAAACAGCAGGGTAGTCTAGAATCCCAGGGGGGTATAAGAGGTCGTGTGAGGGAGATGGAGGCTCCATGGACCAGGGGAGGGTGCACTGCGGCTGCCAGGAACAGCCCCAGGCACTCCTGCTCTCCTCCCACTGCCCCTTCACTCCCACCAGAAATGCTCCAGGTAGAGGAAGAATACCCAGCCCTGCCACATCCACCTCTTGCCCCAGGAGGTCCCTGATGTGGGCCTGAGTTTGCTCAAGAGTATGATGAAAATGACCCCCTCTTTAAGGAGATCACAACCTCAGGTCCTGCTCTTCGTCTGTTTCAAATGGGGCTTCGAAACACAAGCACAACACAGATGAGAAGGGCAGAGTGTGACACTGCTGGTCAATAGGCTCTGGGTTTCTGGCCCACCTGTCTGAAATCATTCACAGGATTAGACGCAGCCCACACGCAGCATCTGTTTTACCCTTTTCCCCTGGAGCTGTCCCTGAGTGACCTCCACCAACCCCCCTCATCTCTCACCTCAAGGCACCTGCCTCAAATAACTTCCCCTGTGTTGTCATTCACCTCATGGATAATTGATAGTGTGTCAAGTGAATGCTAAGAAAAGAACAAGGTGGTTAGATGTGTGCCTACTATAAATAGACCCACGACATGACCAGCATTTGCCAACTTTTGAGCAAAGAAAGGCAGCAGCAGCAGCAGCAGCAGCAGCAGCGGCGGCGGCGGTGGTGGCAGCTCTCCCCGGGGTCCTTGGAAGAGCTGGCTTCACACTGGCGGCCACAGCTTTGCTGAGTGGCTTCGATGATTAACAGCAGAGGGTTGGGAAGATGCCTCTCCTCACTCGGGAGCAAGATTAAAAATACCACACGTGCTGGAACGTTCAGGCTTGTTTGACAGATGTCGAGTAAAAGCTCAAATAACACATACTTTAAAAAACATTTGCCGTCTTCCCTTTTTTCTCTGTTGTTTTAGGTACCTTATTTCTTTATCTTGCCCTCAGGGCCATTTCTGGTTCTAAGTTTTTATATACATATGCTCACGCAATTAAATATGTAATTGACACCTACAAGGACTATAAATTCGGTATAAGATTAGACTCTGCAGGTGCAAAGAAAAAGAATTAACTAAGGCCTGCAGCCTCATGACACATTATCAGGAATCTTTTTGATATAAGTAGCAAAAACAAATTCAAACTAGAAAGAAATATAAGTGTAAAAATTATAAAGATGCAAGGCTTTCTCAACATTTCCCACTAGGGTTCTCAACCGAACAAGGGCTCCAGACCTCGGCAAAGCTTAGATGAAGGCTGTGCCTTTCCACACAAGCCCATTATTTTCCACAAGGCCTTAAGTTGGTTGCCTTTAGTTTAAGCACAGCAGGTAAGGGGAGGAACAGAAAACTGGGGCAATGAACTTTTTAGGATTAAAATTCGCATTCAGGTTTAGATTGAGATCTTTGGCTATGTTACTCACATAGGGAACAAAATGGAAACCGACCTAAATGTTCTTAAGTCTTTAAGGGGATTGAATTGCCAAACATACCACCAGCCTAGTCTGAAAATGTCTATAACTGTCCAACCCCCAAGTCGACTCCAAGCTCCACCAACAAGACAGAGATTGTGAATGTCGACGTCGTGAGGATTTGGGAAAGGCACCCCTCCTACGCTTCCCTCAGACATGGCCTGGAGGATAATGGGCGAGTAAGAGGCTGGACAGAAACGATAGGAAGAGACACAACCAACTGCAATCATTGCCCAAAACCATCACTTCTCAAGAGCACAGGAATAGACTACATAGACTCTAGGTGTTTTTGGTGCCCAAAGCAAAGCAGAAAACTGGAAAACGCTGAAAATTTAAAAGAAAAAGCCCGTGGCCTCGTTCCTAGATGGGTGACTGAGCAAGTCCCTCACCCTTGCAGGAGGTCAACCGTGGGAGGTTCTCATCAAAGGCAGTTGTTGAGCCGGACGTGCACCAAGCACATCAGTTGAACAAAGTAAGTTCTTCCTTACCCAGGCGTCATCAGAGGCAGACATTGAAGAATCTAAGCTGAGAATATAACAGAAGCCACCAGTGTCTATCTATCACCAATAAACCTGTTTCCTGTGGAAGCTTTAATAACCAAGCAGATAGGAGATCTCTCCCCTGTTTCCAAGCAGTGGATCTCATCAATAACCCGGACTGGAGATAATATGCCAAGACCTGCTGTGCCCTGCCAGCTGAGCGCGACCTCACAGGTTCCTGGTTATCAGGCTCCAAGTTCATGCCTAGGAAATGAGGGAAATATACCCTTGACTGCACAGCCCTTTTCTGATTCATTTGTAAGCTACACTAATAATCCCACGATGCAAACCCGGGGAGGGGGGGCAGTCTTTCGGGAACCGTCAGAAAGGTTATTTTTGCAAGACATGAGGGAATGATTATAATGATTTATTAAAATCGTACAATGTGAGAAAGTAAGATCGGCAAACAAAATCCAATTAAGGAATTCGCCAAATAAAAAGGAATTGAACTCCTCCATCCTAGGGCTGACAAAGAAGTCATTCAGTAAAGAGCTTTATATGCTAAACTTAGCTGGGTAAACCTAGTTATTTCCCATGCAGTGCTGTTCTTAAAGAGCTATTTAACTTCATACATCTCTACAATCTAAAAGCCTAAGTATTTAGATTTCTGGGGGTTTTCAAAAGAAAACTCAGCTTCAATTTTAAAATGAACTTAAGCTAGGCATGGTGTCTCATGCCTGTAATCCTAACACTCTGGGAGGCCAAGGCAGGTGGATCCCTTGAGCTCAGGAGTTCAAGACCAGCCTAAGCAAGAGCAAAACCCCATCTCGACTAAAATTAGAAAAATTACCCAGGCCTTGTGACAGGCACCTGTAGTCCCAGGTACTCAGGAGGTTGAGGCAAGAGGATGGCTTGAGTCCAGGAGTTTGAGGTTGCTGTGAGCTAGACTGATGCCATGGCACTCTAGCCTGGGCAACAGAGTGAGACTCTGTTACAAAAATAAAGAAAATAAATAATAAATAAAATAAAATGAGCTTGCCTCAGAGACTATGCTATGTACATTTAAAAGGTGATGAATACCGTGTTCCCAAGTCTCCCTTTTCCCCCCCCTCCAAGCCACTAACACCTACCCCTACTTCGGTTTCCACTTCTCTCATCCAGATATATTTATTTATCTGCCTTCTTCCCTCAACCATGTGGGCTTCATAGTCTTTGGATGTGTTTTTGCAAATGTAATTTATTTTTTTAATATTTCCCTCTTATATTTGTTTCTGCTCTGAAATTTCTCAGTAAACATTCTCTAGGATCTTAAAACAATATCTCAAAAATGAAGAAATGAGAGCTGTCCTTGAATCTTCCAGCCACCCTCGTCACCGACACTACATTCTGCTCTGACTAACTCTGTATCACTTCTTAACCCTCAGTCCTCAGCCTTCCCCCTCCCAGTCCAGGGAAGTCATCCAAACTGTCCCAGGGGCCCTAAGCTCTCAGCATTCCTCAGTCCTGCTTTCTGGCTCCTGACACCGATAACCACACCTTCCTCTTTCCCACTCTTTCTTCCTCTGACTTCTGGGCATGATTCAGTCCCAGTTTTCCTGTCCCCTCTGCTTCCCAGGCTTCTCATCGTCCCAGTCCTTGCCTAGTGGTGTCAACTGCGATTCTGTGCTCAGTCCTCCTCTCTTCCCCATGTGATTTCCCTGAAGTCGGCCACGTTCAAGCCCTAGCTCGTCCTCCAGGGAAAGAAGTCGGACACTGTCTCTCTGAGACTTCTCTCCTGACCAACTGGAGTGAACAGCTCACATTCACAATGTCTAAAACTGCACCTATTATCTGTTCCTCAGCACCGGGCCCTCCCCAGTAACTCCTATGAGAACATACTGTTCAAGCCAGAACCAGCTCATACTGATTAGGAAAATTTCTCTTAACCTGTGACACCTCTGTGGACACTGGGAACTCAGCATCTCTGCTGGACAGACCTATGCGTTTATGAATTATAATGTAGCTGAGAAGCCCAATATGACTCCATCCTATGGCAGAAGTAGATTTAGAAAAGAAAAAAGGTAGTGTAAGCCTCACAGAAAAACCGAGAACCATGCACACACTCTCCAACTTCGAGATTAGCTAGCTCCCCTTTGCCCCCTGGGGAAATAAGTCCTCTTCACATTTTCTCTTTTTGCAGCTACTTCTGACAGTGGAACAAAGAGCTCAGGTTCTGTATCTCTTATTCTAACTTTCTTTTGTGCAAAAGAAAATTTTCCCTAATAGCTTGAGCTACTCACGCTTATTTGGAGGGAAAGAGATTTAGAAACGGAAACGAACCCACCTTACTTACGTCTTCCCCAGTCAAAATTGGAAAAATCTCTGAAATGGCATCTGGGACACAGGTCCCAACCCCCAGGGCTGGCTTCAGGCATCAATTTCTATAGGCCAAAGCTTGGTGGTGGCCGCCTGGTAGGTACGGCAGGAAAGGGGTGAATCAGGCTCTCAAAGCCAAGTTTGCAGCAAACTTTACATCAGACTGAGGACAAGTCCGCTGTGTCCTTCCCTGGCAGTGCTGGTGCTATTTTGGGCGAGCTCACACTGGGTGTGACAAGGAGATACACAAGGCTAAAGCACCATGTGTTTGTAATCACTCCAATTTCTTACATTCCCCACCAGGTGCTTTGAGCTTACTCAGAAAGGAATGACAATATATATGTATTCATATATCATCTATGCTTAAGTATCAACATTCTTACTCTTAGAGATTCTCAAGCAGCTATAGAAATGGTTGGCTAACCATCTCCTTGCTTACTTATTTATTGTGGCAAAAATATTCATACTCTACTCTTAATAGTATAGAAATGTATCATTGCACTATGTTGATCAGTTAGATGTAAACATTCCACATTGTGTATCAAATCGGCACATTGTCCCCCATAAATGCATTAATGTGCACAGTTATGATTTTGGTTTTTTGTGGGGGGGGGTTTGCAGTTTTTGGCCAGGGCTGGGTTTGAACCCACCACCTCCGGTATATGGGGCTGGTGCCCTACTCCTTGAGCCACAGGTGCCGCTGCACAGTTATGATTTAATAAAGAAATAAACACACACACACAAAATAAATAAATAAATAAATAAATAAAAATCATCTTTAAAAGCCAAAAAAAAAAAAAAAGAAGAAGAAGTGGTTGGCTATAGAACAAGGACAAAAGGCTTCTAAGAAATTTTTAACAAATGACAGACCTGGGCTGAGCAAAGAGCCTGCATCAGTTTGAACTCTTTCTCATACATCCACCCCCCACCCTGCCCTGCACACACAGAGAGAAATTTTGAGCATTCTCAGAGAAAAAGTCTTGACAGTCTCCTGCCTCATTGTCCAAAAGTAACAAATATTGTGAACAACTACAGAAAAAAACAAAAAGGCACATAATTTGTGGCACCTTTGTTACTGCAAGATAAATGATAAAAGGGGGATAAACTGAAAACCTGCGCAGCTGGAGGCACAGAGGCAGACTGGCACAAAACCCCAAGTGCTCCCGACCCACCCTGAGCCTCCAGACGGGAGCCCCGCCCCAGGACTCAGTCTTTGAATCAGCGGGGCTCACCTCACCTACTAATCTACCCCATTCTGCCTCTCCCCTTTCTTTCCCTTCCACTGCCATTGGTGACTATGGTGATTTCTCTAACAGCAAGAGCCCTGCAGGAAGAAATGGCATTTTCCAAAACTCTGGGCTTATACCCAGCCAATTCATTCCACCTCCCTCTCTCCTCCCCAAATCCTGGGTGCCTTTGCCAGTAGCCTGTTGTCATGGTTACCCTAATCTTTATCTGCTTTGCTTGCTAAACAAGCTGGCTTCACTCCAGCCCACCTCCTGGTTCTTCCCACCGTGCAGTGGCCTTCCTTGCTCCCCTCCAATGTCCCATCCTCACCTGCTCCCTTCCCTGAGAGATAAAAGGACAGCACGGTAATCAGGGTGCCCTTCCCACCCCTGCAGTCGACCAGATTTTATCAGGAGGTTTCTTTTATGTCCCTAAATGGAAAAGTACCACCCATGAGTGAAACAAGCAGTAATTGGAAATGAAGGTTCTACACATGCTTTAGAAATAAAGCAGAAAGGGGAGCTGGCAGGAGGGAGTCCAGTGAGAACCGCCTCACTGGCAAACAGAAGCTGATGTCTGAAGTTAGCTGACAGCCTGCTGGGGGCTGCAAATGCCATTCCACCCAAGGGGCTGCTCTCAGACTCAGACCTTGCATCCTACTTTAAAGAGATAATTCTTCCCCTCCCCTCACGTCCTCACATCACATCTCTCCTCTCTTCCAGTCTAGAGGGAACACACTTCATCCTCATGTCAAGAACTACTCCCTTTAGGCTGCTCTGGCCCTATTTCTACATGCCTCCTTTGAGACCAATTCAGCCAAAATTTCCTTAGCCTCTTGGATCTGAAGTCAATCTCTCTCTATTTACTCTTTCTCTTTAAGCTTAATTTCCCATCTTAAAACAAAATCCCCTTTGACCCACTATTATCCCCTAGTGACTGGACGCTCAGCTTCCTCTGTCTCACGTCCTTGTTTCGCAATCAACCCGCCACATGATAATCTCTAGCATGAAGGCACGGCCAAGGACAGTCTGTTAAGGAAGTTTTAGAACTTCCCTGTTCTTAAATTTAAGGGTGTCTTTTCAGTCTTTTGCCTTCTCTAGGAAGTGGTTGTGCTGGTTTTTAACAAAAAGTCTATAGAGCCCTTTTGTTTATGTTCAAATCTTGGCCCTCCCATTCATCCACTGTGTGACTTTAGTCAAGTTATAAACCTTTCTGATCTCTCGGTTTCCCCACGTTTCATTGAAGTAACAACAGTACCCACCTCACCCGGTTGTGGTGACGATGAAACAAGTCAACGCAAGCAAAATAACCAGGTCAGTGTTCATGCACACAAAGCTCTCAGACATCACCAGTAACTATCTCATCCTGCACACCCCTCAGCAGCATGCAACATCTCTCAGAAATCACCAGTAACTATGGCATCCTGCACACCCCTCAGCAGCATGCAACAGCTCTGCACTCACTCTCCTCTTCTGGATACTCACTTTCTCATCCTCCTCTCCTTCCCCAGTATTTCCCCCTCAGGCTTCTTTGTGAAATCCTCATCAGCTTTCTTGGATAGTGTCCCACCGAGCTCTACTCTGGACCTTCTGCTCCTCTCCGTATAAACATTCTACCTAAGCAACCTCAGTTACCCCCAAGGCTTTAACTACCGTAGTAGATGGAAGACCACCAAATCTGTATGTTTCCCTAAGATTCCAGACCCACATGTCTGTCTATTGAACTTCTCCACCTCAAGATCTCATAGGAAGCTTGAACTCAACTTGACAGAAGCAAAATTCTGCCCCAGTGAATGGCCCCACCTAGTAGCCCAAGCCTAAAACCTGGTGCCCTCAATCACCTCTTCCTCATCCCTCACCTTCCACACCCAGCTTGTGATCAAACCCAGCTGGCTCCACTGTAGTCTCCCTCAAGCCAATCTGCTGTTGTGCACTGGTGTTGACTTTCACTTATTATTTCTGGCCTAGATTATCAAAAGGATTCATCCCTCTCACATCATTCCTCACAGGCAGCCAGAATAGCCCATTTTTATGCCAATATGATCACAATCCTTCCAATATTAAATCTTCAACAGGCCCTCACAGGCTGTAAAAGTATTTCCCAAACTTAACTATGAATCTTCTTAAACAGACTCCTAGGTCATACCCTAAAACTACTGAAATCAGATTCTCCAAGGGAGTGGACTATACACATAATACTTTGAACAAGTGCCAACTGAGTCTAATGGTCAGATAAGTCTAGAAAATGCTGGCCTCTAGGTGACAGAGCCGGCCCTCACCCTTCATGTTACAGCTGCCCCTTTTAGGACCCCATAGTCTTTCTCACATCCTACACTCTAGCAGCAGGGAACGCTAAAGTGAGAAAAATCTGTAACACCTTTCTCTGTTCCACTTCTCTGCCATCAGTGACCATTGTAAATTGGTTTTCCACACCCAGGTCCCACTGCCACTGGTCACTACACCATGATAGCTGCTCCCTGAATGTGGAACACCCTCACCCCAGCACTGATCGCAGCTAACTCCTCCTCAGTTTCTCAAGACTGTTCAAATATCACCTTCTCCAGAACGTCTTTCTTGGTTCAGAAACCCTCCCCAGCTCCCCACCCACCCTGAGCCTTCATGAGGTTCATTTTCTGGGCTCGGCTACAGCAGCCTGGGCTGCCTTCTGCCAAGATGTTGCTGCAGGACCCTGCCTCCCTCTCTTTCTCCCTGCCGTGACACAAGTATTTCCTGATCCTGACACCTTGATAAGTTCCCCACAAATAGGGAATTCAATATTGTGAAATGACCAACAAAGAAAGACCTCCGTAGGCTTTGGCTCCATTGTCCCAACCATTCATATCTGTTGAAAATCTTATGGCCTCATCCAAAGAACTCATTATCCCTCCCAATTTCATATCTCCTAAGACTTTAATGTCCATGTTTCCTTTATCTTCATCTAAGCTACTGATAAAAAAAAGTGCTCTAGTTAGGTAATAACTCACTTAAATGGTAAGATAAGGACAAGAAACTTCTTGACTTTTATAAGTACCAAGTGACCACTGTCAAACATCTGCACGCCTGTGAAACCCTGGAAACATCATTCAAATGAAGATGATGCTCTCTGGCTGTCCTTTTGCATGACAGTCTCCCCCAGAAAGCCAGCTTTACATCTCCTGAAAAGATGCCATGCTGCTTTGGCTAATCTTCTCAGTGGGCCAGTACCTGCCTTAGGGGCTCAGTCATCTCCTGTCCAAGTATTCACAAATAAATGGTCTATTTTATAACCTGCTCAAGAACATTTCATGGAAATGATATAAGGCTCACTCATCTAGAGTGTGTGAAACCCACAGCCTTTCCATTTTTGAAAGCCTAGAAAATGTTTGCCTATCTCAGCTTCCCAGCTTCCATCCAGCTTATTAGCTGTGATTCTCCAAAGATTCTAAATAGTGATTCAATAGCTTCTCTCTGTACCTAGCATGTAATTCACCTGAGCTAAAAAGCTTGAACTCAGGCTAATGTTTGCTTACACCTTCTGCATCCAGAGAGAATTTCAGGCTGTGTCTGTCTGCCCCTCCTCCTCAATAAGGCCTCTATCCTCAGCATGGAGTAATTTTCAGCCTCTGTGATAACTGTAAAAGCACGCCATCACATTTCTAACCAGTAAGGAGAGGGTACTCTAACCAGACTGCTAAGTAAGACACAGGTTGCCAACCTGCTTTGGTATTTGTTCAGCATTTGCATATCATCACAACATTTATTTTAAGCTTCTAAAGGTATCAAGTGATAGTTCTTTTGATCAGATGCTATCGTAGATCCGGGTACATAACTAGCAAATATTCAATAAATAAACAACATTTAAAAGCTCACTCTGGATGTGCTGCCCTAGAATAAACAGTGCTTCTTAAAGAGTCCCAGCTCTCTTCTGGCTCCTTAAGTTCCGGGGCCACCTGGAGTTTTGAATAAGCTCTCTGAGCACCCCAGCATTGCTCTACATGACCAGCTTCTGAAGCTTTAGTTTCTTACCAACTGTCACAGGTAAGAATGGATCCAAGTTCCTCTCTCTGCCCTTTTTTTTGACAAATATCAGGATGACTCCCATCTAATTTGCTTCCTACACTCTCAACATAGCATCCCTTGTAGCAGTAATAAGGATCTTAAAGTCCATTGAGTTCATTTGCACCCAAAGCAGAAATGCTGGTACACAACAGAGTGTATCCAAGCTCTGCTTTACTGCCTCCAAAGGCAGGGCACTTACCACCACCAACTACCAAAGGGATAGTTTTGCTCTACTGGAGGTGCCTTCAGCAGGTGGCCTTCCCTCCTGGTTTGCTTGGGGTGCTGCACCTGTCCTGTTTAGTCAGCCTGCCTTTCACTCTTAATGTCCTGGTTTGGAAGATAATAGCCAGGGGGCCTGTGTTATTTTCCTGCAGCACAGGATAAACCCCGAATGTCCATCCTCAGAGGTGAAGATGTTCTCCGTCATCCAGCACTGCCTGCCCTGTGCCCCAGGGGCTTCCAAGGCTCTGGGAGAAGGTAACTTGTGGAAAGTTTTGCAGCTAATAAGAAGACCATTTTCTTTTCCATCTAAATAGACTCAGTTCCCTGGATGGTTTCTCTCAGGAGACACTCTTCCAGACCCTCGGGCACCTTGCTAATTGCCCTTTTCTGGGCAAACAGGAGGCCCCAGGTGTGGTCTAACCACTGAAGAGGGGTGTGACTTCCTGGGATCAATGCATTAAGGTTCCATTAACACAGCTTTTTAGTTGCCCCTTTAGATTTAGTGCATATATTGAGCTTTTAGTCAAATAAAACTTCAATGTCTTTATCTACCAGAACTATTGCCAGTAGGGTTTTTTTCCTCCTGTCATTACATATCATTGATTTTTTTTAACTCTAAAATGAGATTTTACATTTATCTCTTGGAAATGTCATCATGTTCTTTTTAACCCAGCCTTCCAGCACATGGCATCATTTTGAAACACAGTTTTATCATTGATTACATTGGACATTCTTTCCAGTTTTGTGTCTGCTACAAATTTTGAAAAAGACACTTCCTGCATTCCCTATTCCAACTTAAGGGCAAAGTTACCACCCAGAGCAAGTCTACTTATTAGGAATCTCAGAATGACTTCACTGATGGTAACCTTGTCCTGCCTGTGCCACCCTAGGCTTCCGAAGAGCCTTCCTACAGAAAGTGTTCTCTTGTCAAGCTTTTGACTCACTGTCACCGCCAGCTCTCTGCAATGACATGTGAACAGGGAGTCTTCATGGAGACGGTGGGGCTGAATCTCACATCATTTACCAAGTAACTCAGCAAAGCACCCACCAGGCCTGGACTGAAGCTCAGGACCCACAGCCCTTGTCACTGAGGTTTCCTGAACCATCCGGCTTTTGGATTGGGTAAGGAGAGAGAAGAGACACCTCCAGTGTCAGAGTTTCACCCTCTGCCCCCTGCCCCCGCAAGTCTTATCCATGCTCTAAAAGAAGTTACGCCTACACCCTAAGCTGGCATCAGGCATTTCAATCAGTGTGGTGGGTGGGAGCACAGATAGGTTTTCAGAAAATACCACTGACGGGAAAAGGCCAGGAGAAGCCTAACTGAACATGCGATGTCCTGAATGTCACGTCTGCTTCCTGCCTGAAAACCAGTGCTCAGCCCTCTTCATTTACAGATGAAGATATGAAGAGAAAAGAGCCCAGAAAAGACTCTTTCGGACTTAACACTCCTGAGACACCAGGAAGAACGTTGTAGGAGGAATATCAGGAAAGCTCCAGCAGAAATACGGCCTGATGGGAGAGGAAGCAAACTCCCATAAACGAATATTTTCAATGGTGCTGTTATCCAGCTCGCACAAAGGATAAGGTGTCTGCATGGTGTTTATCTCTGCTCCCGCCCCAACTGCCAATGTAATGAAAGTAATTAAGTTTAAACAAAGTCAAATTCCACAAGGGGAGAGAAAAGGAGAGGTGGTAGTAAGGAGAAAGAAATTCTGACAGTCTCCTAGAAGATGGGAAGTGAATAAACAAGTGACCAACCCGAATGAGGAAATCTACAGCTCTCCAAGAGCAAAGCCAAGGGAGGCAAGCTGCTTCACAGCGGGCCCCTTAGAGGATGAGGACTGGACGTGGCCTGGACTTCTGGAGTGAACAGAGCCCTGCTTGACCCTCAGTGTGCCATCCCATCCACCGCCCGCCACAGGGCAGGAGAGGAGGCATTTTCATTCTAAATAAATGGTAAGGGTGGTCTCAGAAACTCCTCAAATGAAAAGCCATTCCAGGGGTGGAGGGTGGTACAGGGACACAAGTGGGTCTGAAAAGAGAAAAGTGAGTGACAGTCAACATCCGCAAGGAGGCCTTTCTGCCCCCTACTCCACATGGTTCCCCCAACACTTGCAGCAGGTATAAGTCTGGACTGTTCTATTCTGAAGGAATGACCTGCCCATGGGAGAAGCTTCCAGATGATGACTTCAGAACAGACCGCCAGATCCTAGATCACTCTGCAGGGAGGCCACTGCCTGACAAGCCTGGGCCACCCACAGAAGCCAGCTCTGCAGAGCCTCGTTCATTCATATATGTGACCTGGCGGCGGCAGATCTTTTGACATTGGAGGGGGGCCGCAGATATCAAAAACGGGACCCAAATACATAATTTGGAGAAAGGAACTGAAAACCAGAAGAACAAGCCAAAAGTAAGAAATAGCTGATGAGATTTAGAAATGTCACAGAGTAAAAAAATCAACAGAAGAGTTAAAAGGTAAAGTTCAAGCAATCTCCCGGAATGTAGGTCAAAAGGTAATGAAGAGATAAAGTTAAGAAAATGGGAAGATAAATTCAGGACATACATCTTCCAGCTAATAGGTGTTCTAAAAGAAAAAAAAAGGCCGGGCGCAGTGGCTCACAGCTGTAATCTCAGCACTGTGAGAGGCTGAGGTGGGAGGATCACTTGAGCTCAGGAACTGGAGACCAGTCTGAGCAAGAGTGAGACCCCAGGCATCGTGGCAGACACCTGTAGTCCCAGGTACTCAGAAGGCTGAGGCAGGAGGATTGCTTAAGCCCAGGAGTTTGAGGTTGCTTTGAGGTAGGCTGATGCCATGACATGCTACCCAAGACCACAAAGTGATACTCTGTCAAAAAAGGGTAGGGAAAGAAAGGAAGGGGAGGGGAGGGGAAGGAAGGGAAAGATTATAGCACACGTGTGGCTCCACTATAAAGAATATTTATAAAACCATAATAATTTAAAGAGTGAAGTGGTTAAAACAAGACTCTGGAGCTAGATTTACTTTGATCTGAAGTCTGGCACCACCAACTACTACCCAAATGACTTTGGAAAGTTATTTAAGCCACATCTCGATGTCTACGTGTACGAAATGGGTGCTTCCTTCTGCAGCACAGAGACATCCACAAAATGAGAAGATCGACAGGATGGTTGTGATGAAGATTATTTAATACTTCACCACTGTCTCGCACCTAGAAAGTACCCCATGAATGTTCACTATTAAAATTAAAAATGTTATATAATATTCCAGTACTAACAACCTGATCACTAATTTAACCAAGAACTTCAGTGTGAATACATGAGGAGGCCAGGGGAAAAGCAAGTGTGCTAGGTGGGTGATAGGATCTTAGTCTACACTGCCCCAGCTCATAGGAGGAGGAGGAGCGTATAAAATCTACAACTGGTAGATCAGGTCCTCCTGGCGCACATGTGGTGTTCTGGAGGTAAATAAATACCAGAAGGAAGAGCTAGCACAGTGACAGCTGATGCCAGGGCGTGCAAGACTCAGTAGTGGGATCAGCAGTTTATTGTTATAACCATTTAAATACACACACATATTGAAGTAACCCTGTCACACGGCACTCAAACCTAGAGTGATGGCAATAGAGGATTCTCTAGAAGCAGCTTCTGCAAAATCTGAGCCCTGACTCAGAGCAAAAATTATGCTCTCTGGTTGCTTCAAAACCAAACAAAAAGTAAGCAAAAGGCACACTTCCAGGGGACAGGCAGGTGACCCGACTTAAGTGCACAGGCCCCAGGCGAGATCATGCTGCGACTTATTACACAAGATGCCCTGGATTTCTCCCCCGCTCCCACGCCTGGCCCTCCTGTCCTTGTGTTCTTGGGTTCCCCCTCCCCAGCCAGCTTCCTGCAGGCCACCTCCTTCACTCTCAGGGGCAAAAGCAATTGCAGCGGCTTCCCTGAATGGCTGTTAAATTGTGTTCTGAAGTCTTTGGAGCTTCCTATTAAATGGTCTATCTGATGGTTTCATCAGAGTAACAAACTCTTGCAGAGATGAAATGTTGGCACTCTGTATTCTATCAGAGGCACGTCGTAATAGTCATTGTTAGAGGTGCCAGCAGATGAAAATATCAGTCACTATATGAGATTTCTGAAGAAGTCAGGAAGAAAGTCAATTTTGTCTTCTCAAAAAATAGAAAGTGGGTCAGGAAATTCTGAGGAAAGATAGCATTTCTGCATAGGGATTTTGCATTCTGATTACAGAGCCCTACTACATGATAATAATCGTCTTTTCTGTCTCTGCCACTTTCAAGGGAAAAATCAGAACAAATGCAAAAGAAGCCAGAGCACGTTAAACCCGGTAGATAAAATCTGACTGGGGCAGATCCAGCTATGGCAATTGAGGGCAAAGGTCTGTAAAAAGATTTTGACCCCAAATGTCCCTTGAAATTTGGAATGAAAATGAAAGCTATCTGAGCCAAAGAAATCGGTTTCCAGTGAGCTAGAAAGAACTGCATTAGTCAGTCAGGGGAGATTAAACTGGGTCTATTCACTGATTGATAACAATTAAATATCAGCTTTATAATAAGCAATATATTATACTCAGGTAGATTTTAATAGAATATTTCAGGGATATTTGCTTATTTATTTAGAATTCCAAAATCATATAGCCTTGAAATAAACTGGAACAAAAAAGACAGTTATCTATTTCACTTACGGTGTCCAAGGGAAGCCTTAAATGAATAAGTAAAGATAGAATCTAAAGGATCATCAACTTCTATTTTGGTATAATTCTGCTTTTTATCCCCTGTCTCGGTTCATGTTTTATCTTTGCAATCATATGCGTTTATTTTTGCACAATAAAATACTTCCTTAGATCTTTAACAAAGCGTTTACCTCTTACTTTGCAGAAATAAGATTCACATTGCATCGTGCAAATTCTGGATACTTTTAGTGATGTGGAAATCACAAGCCCATAAAATTAAGCAAGCCAAAAGGCATCTTTGTACAAATGTAAGTAAACTATCTCTTGAACAAGACAGAAATAGATAGATATCACTAAACAGGCATCTTTATTTCAATGATATTTCAATGATGTATTTCAATGGTGTTTTAAAAATCGGCATGATGATATGCAAAACAGTGCTTCTATGATCTTCAAGATAAATGCGTCTTCATTAACTATTACACCATCTGATAGATTGGCTCCAAAAGGTCTAACAAACCCTGGGTGGGTCTGGAAGCTTTGTCAGTAAAACCAGTGGACACAGAGCCCGAGAGAGATGCTTGGCTTGTCTCCAAGTCCAACTCAGTATACCTTCTAATAAGATGCTATTGTTCTTGCATGCTCCTGAATCATTAAGGGTGGTGAAAATCTCTGGGTCTAGAAACTGACAGCTGTGGGCTCCTGAAGATGACAGCCCAGCACTTACACAACTCTGCTCCAATTTGTGAGTTAACACTGCTCTACACTGTTTTACATTCATGCCCAGAGTGAAAACAGCAAACTAAAACTCATAACTGGTTTTATGTCTCTCTCTTTGCAGTGTCCTTCCTCATTCCAGAGTCTCCCATGTTGAAGAAATTAAAGTTAACAATAAAATCTCATTTATTTTTCCACTAAATCCAAATCTGTGATAGAGAACTCTGTTGAGATACGTTCGTCATAAAGATGGAATTAAAAACACACACACGCACAGGCCGGGCGCGATGGCTTATACCTGTAACCCTACCCACTCTAAGAGGCCAAGACTGGAGGATTGCTTGGGCTCAGGAGTTCAAGATAAGCCTAAAAAGGAGCAAGATCCTGTCTCTACCAAAGATAGAAAATTAGGCGGGCACAGTGCTGCACATCTGTAGTCCCAGCTACTAGGGAGGCTGAGGCAAAGGGATTACCTGAGCCCAAGAGTTTGAGTTTGTTGTGAGCTATGGTGGTTCCATGGCACTCTACTCAGGGAAACAAGGTGAGAATATGTCTCAAAACTAAATAAAAATAAAAAATGAAAACAAAAGCATAAATAAAATGTCTGGAGAAGAAGATACTTAACTCCATGACTACTTCTCTCTTAGGCAGTGTCATTTTATTTCAGTATTACCTGCCTTTTGTCTGTTCTGTCGTCTCAGTTAGACCATGAACTCACAGCAAGACTGTTCCTTATTCATCCCTGAGCAGTGGATGATGAACACAAAGTCTGGCACAAGGCGCTCAATAGATCTCCTTTAAACTGGTATTAAAAAAAAATCAGGGTAACACATATCAAGGGTGCCAAAAAATATGTACACATTTGAAGAGATTTAGTTGGAAGTAAACTCACTCATTCCCCAAAAATGTATGAAGTGGACGTGTGTTGCATGTATAGGTACACTTGACTAGTATCTTCAATTCAACTTCAAAAAGTAAAACATAGATAACACCTTCTAAAGACCTGCTGCCAGCGACAACCACTCTTTAACTGTGACCATTTGTTTTAATGGCTTAATCTCATTTATTGCTAATGCAAAAGAAAAAAAAAAAGAAGAAGAAGAAGAATGCCAATTTCAAATTATTCATCTCTTCACTTACATAGGTCCAAAATATTTGGAAACACTGTCAACAATTATTCCAAGTTGTTGTATTCATACATTCAACAAACATATACTGTTTGCATTGAAAGTGATGATGGCATTTCTGTTTTCCTACTTCCAGTAACAGAGACAAGCTGTCTTCCCCCTTAGGATGAGGAAGGCATAAGTTAGGGCGACCCCAGAATTCATGGGGACAGAGCACACCAGAAGTAGACAATGGGGGTGGAGAGAGGAAGATTGAGTCAGTGTCACAATGGAATAAGCTGCTCTGGGAGTTACCATTGCAGGACGGAGGCAAACTGCCAAATGCCGGGATCTGCTCCCTTTTTTTGGTTTCTTCTCAGCAAGCTCCAGGCTGTACAAATAGGGACCCGTGGGTCAATCACATTATACCACGTTTCACTTCTACAAACTGTACTAAAGCAACTCCACATTTCAGGGAACAGACCTCTCATGTTGGACCAGTAAAATAATCTATGAAATCCCTTGGGATTATTTATAATGGGACTTATTTCTTATTAGCAAAAAAAAGGGTGTAAAATGGCAGCACACTTATAGCACATGAGAGTAAGAAAAACTCTGCAAAGACATGACAGTTAGGGACAATCCTCACACGGGTCAGAAGAATAAATATGATGAACTTGCCAAGAAGATGCTATTAGGATCTTTAAGGGGGAAACAGATTACTGCCTTAGACGGTCAGCCCCGGAGCCCTGTGAAACCGTCACCCTGAGCGACCCCTCTGCAGATCTGAGGGAACAATACAGGAACTGAGAAACAAGATGTCGATCAGGGACTGAACTTAATGGGCCGCTGTTTGGCAAGAAAAGTCAAAAGCCCAGTTCAGAAAAAGATTCTGCCAGCAGAATTCAGATCTATATATTACACTGTAAGATCACATTCTAGTTAAAGCAAAGGAAAACCCAAGGATTGGAAGAAAAACAAACCAATAACAACCATCAACAAACAAGAAATATGAAGATGGAAACGAATGTTTTCCCAGGGCTTAATATGGGCAGAGGTTTTGCAAAGGAAACCTAAATAAGCCCTGTAGGTATTAATTTTATTTTATAGATGAGGAAACGAAGGCTCACAGACATTATACAACCTTCTGAAAGCCACTAAAGTGGTAAAGTGATTCAAATCCAGCACCACCTGACTCTAAGTCCATGTCCCTTCTGTTAAGACAAGGCAGGTGTCTAGAAGGTGAGAAAAGTCATACATGCAAATGCACAGACAACATACACAGTAATACCTCTGAAGTGGAGAAACAAGTCAGCAAGTCTGCCTCCAGGAGATAAGCTTACTTACCTAACTGGGTCCCTTGGGACATCTTATAATACAGCACAGCTAGGTTCTCATTACAGGGTCCTTGAGATCCTACAGAAATTTTATTTCCAAAAATGAACTTTGCTTTGCAGAGTGATTTAGTAAGGGAACATATCTGAGCAGGGTGGCTGGTGGGTCTGCACTCTGGACTGGTGTCTCCAACAGTCATGTGATTAGAGAGGCTGAGATACAGACCCCCTGCCCCTGAAACGCGCTAAAGAGTGGGATGGAGGGTCTCACACAGCAAGCTGAGCACACACACTTCCTAACAACAAAGAGGGAAAAGTAATCTCTATTTTTAAAAATACAAATGCCGTGTTTTACAAAAAACAAAATAGTGACATATACGTAGCATTTTGTAGAGGACTCTATGTGGGCTGTATCTAGACTCTCCAAGAGATTCAAGATTGAATCTAAAAGAAGTTATGTTTAGAATTTGAACAGCATAAAAAGCAGATTAAAAATATTTTCACTGTTGAAAAAACAGGGGGAATTTGTATAAGCTCTAATTTTTCAAACTGCTTTTAAAAAAAAAAATTCAAACCTTGAAATAGGTCAGTCAAAGGGAGGTTTACTCAGAAAATTCCATTTGTGAAAACTGGGGACACTAGAAACTTCCAGGCAATATCCACCACCCCAAATCTTCCCCTCTAAAGGTTCCTTTTCCTCAGTATAAATGAAATGCAAATGTCCACCTGTAAGTGCATATAATAAAGTGTCTTCCACTATCCTGCTCACGTTCATGTGTTTGCAACACAAACATTTATCATTATACCCCCTGACATACACACACACAGAGTAAAAAACAAAACTGAACTCAACCTTCGCCCCATCCAGGGGTGCTTTTCCTTCCAGCGGTCCCACATTTCTGAGTGTCCAGCAGCGGCTGAGTGCGCAGAGGTCCCCCTTCAAGCAGCATCTCCTCCAACACGCCACCTGGCCCTTAGCCGGACATGGCCCGTCCACCAGGCAGAACAGCCGCTACACCTTGCCTTGGTCCCTCCTTTGAGCAAGTCTGCTTTTGTCTTCCTTGGCCCCTTATGCTAAGGTCCCATATGAAAAGCAGAAGGGACAGACTTCAGAAAGAATGAGAAGCACAAGCAAGAGTCAGGATTTCTGTGACGTCAGGGGACTGTGAGGAGTGGCTGTAACCATTTCTAAAAAGACATGAAAACTCTTCATCTGCCATCAGTGTCTATAAGTGATTCCCAAGCCTTTCCATTCAGCAGTTTTTCCAGGCAGGTCCCTCACGCAGCCTTTTTTTTTTTTTTTTTTTGTCTTTTAACTCACCAAGCTGACTCAGACTCACAGGCAGAAGTTCTCTGACTCATTTTTCTTTTCATTCTTTTTTTTTTTTTTTAATTCCCTGACTCCTGAAAAGGTATGCTCTGCTGAGCATTGGTTCTTCTCCTGTAAGGCGGGGTGGGGGTGCAGGTGGTTAGGGAAGCAGCTCTTAAAGCAGAGAAGTTATGATCTTTAGTTCTCTTCTTGGGAAAATGATAACAATAACAACACTCAAGATTTATCAGGGTTTGATAGACACTCACTCCAAGCAAGTAAATCCTGACATTTCTCTAGATTGCCAGCCTTTCCCTCTCCCTCGCTTTCCACAAGTACTTCTGTCATTCTTAGTCCTCTTCCTGGCCTACCTGGCCATGTCTTTGACTGAAGGTATCTGGGTATACACCCTCCTGGTGCCAAATTCTCAAATGCATTTTAGAATACATTTAGTGTCTCAGTATGTTTGCACCTGGGCTTACATTTCTAGGTGAAAATAAATACGGATGCCAGAGCATTTGCCCACAGGGTGTGTGCAGTATTTTCTGTAAGTGAACAAATTACTGATCACTGTATATACTCTGAACTGACAATGTCTCGTCTGTAAATCTGTCCCACAAAAATATTCACTGAAGGACACAAAGATGTAAGAGGATGCGTTGGCACCATTATTTGTAATGTCAAAACACTGGAAAAGTTTAAAGAGTAGGGGACTTGATAGTTAAAATGTATATTATATCCATAC
>CAUYQV010136810.1:0-53226 GCA_963574575.1 Galagoides demidoff | reverse complement strand
TATTTATTTATTTATTTATTTATTTATTTATTTATTTATTTATTGAGATGGAGCCTCAAGCTATCCCCCGGGGTAGAGTGCCATGGCATCACAGCTCATAGCAACCTCCAACTCCTGGGCTCAAGCGAGTCTCCTGCCTCCCCCTCCCAAGTAGCTGGGACCACAGGCACCCGCCACAATGCCTGGCCATTTTTTGGTTGCAGCCATCATTGTTGTTTGGCGGGCCTGGGCTGGGGATTCAAACCCGCCACCTTAGGTGTACGTGGCTGGTGCCTTAGCCGATTGAGCCACAGGCGCCGATCCAACTCACTATATTTAAATAATACTCGTGAGAGGCTAAAGATCAGAATGCCAGTTCATTAATTTGCAATAAGAAATAATTGCCACATAAAATTTATAGAACCACACAAAAATCTACAACTATAAGGGGGATTTTACCACATCACTCCTAGTAACTAATAGACTGTGGAGAGAGGAAAATACCCAGAAAAGATGTGGAAAATTTGAACAGCATAATTAGCAAAATTGATTTGATGAGCACATGCAGTGCCCAACAACTGCAGCATATACCTTCTTTTTGACATGTGCAAAAGATTTAAAATAGACCATATACTGGGCCAAAACAAATCTCAACAAACTTCAAAGGACTGAAATCCTACAGAGTATGTGATGTGATCACATTTCAGATAAGCTAGCTATCAACCAAAGGGGACCTTCAAAAAAATCCATATGGTTGGAAATAAAGGCAAAACTGGCATGAGGTAACCCTTGGATCTCATCTAGAATTAGGAAATATGTTGATTATTTTCTGCATGTAATGTTGACATAGTGTATATTTTTATTAATACTGAGTATTACTTTTTGTAGCCAAACCTAAGCCCTGTTTAGAAGGAAATGTACAGGTAAATATTAGAAGTGAAAGGCTAAATATTGAGCTAAGCATCCATAGGAAGAAATTAGAAAAAGACTGGCAAATTTTGTCCATAAACATAGGAGAAAAATAAATGTAACACCAATTAATGACACAAAAAATATTAAGAACAATCATACATACTAAAAAGATATGAATAAAATAGATATATCCTAAAAATATTTCTTAGATTAAGAAAAATAAAAGGCTCAAATACCGGTAAGAAAACATGGCATCACTATAAATATTAATGACATAAGAGAGTAAAGGAATAGCATGAAAACTTTATGCCAAAATTAACAAATTTCTGCTAACTATATAACCTCACAAAACTGACGTTAAAAAAAATAGAACACTGGAATCATCCCATGCTATTAAATAACTTGGTTTTGCAACGAAAACCTTTACAGGAGCACCCTTGGCTCCTATGGTTTCATTGCTGAATTCTCTAAAATGCTTAAAAAGAAAAAGTTTCAAACTCTGAGACAGTTGAAAAAGAGGGCGTGCTCAACAATTTTAGTGAGAACAAAATAACCTTGATATCAAACTTGCTTTTTTCTTCCTTGTAGAATTCACACCTATGCACATCATAGTTTTTTTTTATTACACCTCTAAAAAATTAAAATAAATGCAATGGCTTGAAATAATTACGAGTTCATTATTTTACAGTTCTGTGTGGTAGAAATCCAATACAAGCCAGGCTAAAATTAATGTGTCAGTAGGACTCGCTTCCTTTCCAGAAGCAGTTTCTAGCTTGTGGCCACACTTCCTCTATCGAAAAACTTATCAATAGCTGTTAAGTCCTTGTCTCACTGCATCATTCTAACCTCCTCTTCTGCCTCCTCCTTCCACTTGGAAGGATTCCTGTGGTTACCCTGGGCCCACTTGGATAACCCAGGACCCTCTCTCTATTCTATCATCATCTGACTGTAGATTTCCCTTTGCTGTGTGATATGCTGTTCACAGACTCCAGAGTTAGGATGTAGACATCTGGAGGGGAAATGTATTATTCTGCCTACCACCTATTTTATATGTGAAGCTGGATGTAAACATCATTATGAAAATAAGGGCTTGCAATTGGATCTATCAGATGTAGAACATGAATGTCTTAATCCTGTAATAGGGTAAAAGTGGTGAAGGTTATGTTGTTTAATAGGATGTAAACATTCCAATTTGTATAAATAATCATCACATTGTATCCTATAATGGCATAAATGTATTTATGATCTATGTATGAAAGACTTAATAAAAAAAAAATAAGGGCGTACCAATTCTGGCAACATGTGAAAAGAATAATATGTAAGGACCAAGTGGGACTTGCTCCAGAAACATAGCACCATTTTAATATGTTTTTTAGAAAATCCTTATAATTTACCACAGGAAAAAATAAGAAAAATTGTTTGATTATCTAAATAGATGCATTACAATGAGATAAAATTCAACTCTGTGATTTTAATAGTTTTTCTGCCTACAAACTGGCTAAAATTCAGAAGATTAACAATGCCAAGTGTTGGCAGTGGAGTGGTATGAACAGTAGGAACGCTCCTGTACTGCCAAAAGAACGTATAGGTCTGACTCCTTTGGGGAGTTGTTTAGTGCTACCTGCTGAAGTTAAAGATATGTAAACCCTGAGACCTGGCAGTCACCTTCCCTGGTGTGTACTCAGTTGAAATATATTTACAGGTGTACCAAGAAACATACAAGAACATTCATCGCATATTATTTATATGGATAAAATAAAAATAGCCCTGACTTCTATTTGCAGTAGAGAAATTATGTTCTGTCCTCATAGGGGAGCACTGCGCCAAAAGGAGAATGAATAAACTCTACTTATTTGAAAAATTTGGATGGATCTTATAAGCATAATGATAAAAAAGAAAATGAAAGCCAGGCAGTAAAACAGATAAAACTAAAACGTGGTTAGGGTGTGTGCTTAGGGGGCAATTATACCAAAAGAAAAAAAACAGATAAAAAAGGGAATTGATTATCACACAAGTTCAGAGAGTAGAGTTTGGTCATTGAGGAGGAAGGGGAGCAAGGTTTGAGGGGCTAGTGGTATCTTCTCTCATAATAAGGGTGGTGGTTACCTGAGGGTTTGAATCGTAATAAATCATGGAGGTAAATAATTCTGTTTTGAGCATATTTCCTTTCGTATCATATTTGACTTGTCACAGGATAGGAGCATTCCAGAAGGCATGGTCAATTTTCACTCTGCTAGGTAAGTCAGAAGGCTATTTATTGATAAATCATCTGGGACCAATTGCAAAGAAAGTGAAATTCTTAGAAGTTTGAGTAGTGCAGTACTTTACTGCTAGACAGACCATTGCAGGAAACCGTACCATTAATAATAATTTAAAAAGTTTAGCAGCAAAAACAAGGTACTAGATGGAATAGATCTGGAGTGTTTCAGTGATGAGATCTGGTTAGCCTCTGTGTCCAGTTGGTAAGGCTTTGCCCTCCTGGACATCAGTTGGGTAGATTCTGCCGTTTCCCACGGGTCGCTCTGCTTTTCCTGTGTCATCCATCCCTCTCTTCTCCCCACTCCCCTTTCTCTCCTCTCCCCTTTTTCTCTCCCCTCCCTCACCCCTTGATGCACAGACTCTTTCCTCTCTGGATGTGTTCTCTCAGGGGGATTATAAACTCGTCCCGCTGGCATGATCCATAGTTGATCTGTCGAGCCTTCATGTTACCTGGGATCTGAGAATGAAGATTTCTCATTACTGTCATTTTATAAAGTTCTCTGGGGGCACCTTTCCGTAATTTCCACAGACTGACAAGATGTACATGTAGAGCTGAGAGGTAGAAGGGGCGCCCGGTAGAGACGCACCACGTCCCCCAGGCTACCAAACGTGAGGGACTGGCATTCCCTTGGAGAGAAACAGAATAGAAAGCAGGACTGCAAGTCGTCTCTAGCAGGGACAGTTTTGGAGTAGAACAGTTCTACAACATAAGTGTTCTGTCAATATCTTTCTTTATTTTATCGTTATAACCTCACCTTGATAGAAAAAGAATTAAATATGTCATCTAAAACATTCCTAATTGAGAATTGATTGTTATGATGAAGACTGTCAACATGCAGTGTTTTGTTCATCATGGATGTTTTAAAACATTTTCCATTAGTGCTGCCAAATTACATCTAAACTGTCTCAAATTACTAAAATCATTTTAGCATTTAAGGAGCTCAGAATTTAATTCTTTTTAAAGTCACTGCCTCGAAGATAGGAAAATAATAATTAGAAGGTGCATGGAGTGAAATTTTAGAATTTTATTGTAAAATTGAATTGCAATCGAATTTTGGTTCTACTAAATCATTATTAGGAAATACAGTAGACCTTCTGTAAGATGACCACCCAAAGGACTGTAACGAACTGGTCAGCATGTGCAGGTGGTCAACATCGGCCAACTGTACTGATATGCACATGGGGTGCATGTCCAGTCTGTACCCATTAGGTAAACTGAAAGTCAATGTTGGGAGATGGTCTACTATGGACATTCTACTGTATATTCAAATATGGCTGAAATGTAAATTTATCTAACATTGAATGACTTCGAGACCTATATTTTCAGGTATTCTCATATTCTGTACATCTCTCTGTTCCATTTTATTCTTTAGCAGTGCCAGAAAAATCCATATATTATAAACGGTCTCTCTGTATTCCCATTCCTTCTAATTCAGCCAACTAGCGCAACAAAAAATCAATATATTCCCTGTTCAATACTTACCTTTCAAATATTTAGAGTTACACATTTTGAGCTATAAAAATCTTTAGCGATCATCCAAACTTTTGTGTTGTAGATGAGGCGACAGGGATTCATTGAGAGGACAACACCTGAAGTCATATTCCCATGTGACCACAGCAGAGGCTGGGCAGTGGTCTCTTACACTGCAGCTCCTGAAGTGGGTTGAACCACAGGGTAGGTTTTACGTAAGGCAGCCCTGCCAGACAGGTTTTACCTTCTGAATTTGTCAAGTCGTGATCTTGGGTGAGTGGTATTTCCAATCCTTAAGTCTTCATCTGTAAATTGTAATAATACTTACCTCCTCATGTGGTGGTTGTTAAGGATTAAATGAGATAATAATATCTGTAAATTACTTAGCACAATGTCTGATATACACATTCAGTAAATGTTTGTAATTCTGATTTTTTTTTTCCTTCTCAAGGACAAGCTTTCCTATTGTCTTTCAGTTTTTCTCATGTATCTTTTGAGGATTTCATACCATCCCAATCATACTCTCTAGATATCGTTTTCCTGAAATGTTATAATAGAGCTTAAAACAAATGCCGTTTATTTAGTCCAGGGCCAGAGGATGAAGTGTCCGTCTTCAAGCTATTGGCAATGATCGTGAAGCAAAGCATTTTGCTCAATGAAAATTATAACTCGTTGAGAAAATTCTGTGTAGAACCACCTACACTTACCACTGTATTTCTTTCCTTTTTTTACTTTCATCCTTCGCTTTTGTTCCATAAGCCCCCATTAAGGGAATCAAACACATCATTCTACCGGGGGTGGGGGGGGTGGGGGAAAAAAAAAAAAAACAACCCACCAACATTGAGCTATACAGGCATTAATGCCCTGAGAAACTGAATACAAAGAATCAATCAAAGAAAAACTATTCATCAAATTCCTCTAGGTCTTACTGGTCATCACTAGCCATGATTTTATGACTTTTTAATTCTAAACAGTTTAATTTCCTGATCTATCTCATTATGCGCTGCCTTTAGTGCTAATAATTTGGTAGTAAATGCTAGTTATAACTATATTCTCCAGTTATAGTGATTTTTAGACAAACATGAAAAAATCATTATTAAATGATGATTATTTGTCCTAAAATTTCCAAGTAAAATTTCATGGGAGGATAATGATTTTGTGTAGGTGTTACTTTCAGAGGGGTGTTTGGAGTGGATTACAATCACTCTAGAACGTAAGACTGACATTTGAGTTAGCCCCAGAAGTTGATGGTCCTTCTGCTTTGATAAACCATGTAAGTGGAAGTTTGCGTGCTTCCTCAAAGTACGGTGCGGTCTGAGATGTCTGCTTAATCACTTCTCACACTGTTGTTTCTCTGTGCCAGGCCTGTGGAGTAAAGCAGGCTTCCAGGGTAGAGGAGTTCACAGCCTGCTGGGCTGGGTCTGGAGGTCAGTCACAGCCTGCAGCAGGGTAGCCTTGCCACTGTCATCATTGCTGCAGCTTCTGTTCCCAACAACCTGACCTTGAACTCCCTTAGAGGATGTATATGAGTATTTTTCCTGATTCTCATGTCATTTTTCTCATTTTCAGAAGCAATGAGGCAGTAGTACTAGTCAACTGGACTGACTAATAGTTGGAGAATTAGTTCCTCTTCCAGCTCTGCAGGGTACTTAACTGTGCGACACCCCTGATAAATCACTTCATGGTTCTCTTCCTATCCTTCTTCTGTAAGATCGGGGCAGTCATACTGCTCTTAGAGGCCACATAATCTAGTCCTTAAAGATATGACTTGTGAAGCAAAGTGACTGGGTTTGAACATTAGTTCCATCACTTAAAGAGATCGGAATGTCCCACATTGTCAGCCATTAGGAGAAAAGAAAAAAAAAGAAGAGGTTTCTTTCTATGACCTTCAGGCAAGTCTCTTACCCTGTCATCTATACAGGAGAGATTAAAGATACCAGTTATCTCAGACAATGATATGAAGATTAAGTTAATATAAAGTGCTTAGGACACGGTGAAAGTGCTGGCACAGGGTGTCACTCAAACACTAGCCATTGTTCTTTTCCCAGTGGAAGCTCCTCTCAGAGACAAAGGAGGATGGTGGGTGACACAGGGGTTCTCAGTCCTCCCCGTACCAAAGCCTTTATGGTGTGCCACCCTGACGAGATCGTGTGCTCCTCGAGGCCAGGCACTGGGCCCGGCATGTGCCACAGGTGGCACCAGGCACGCTGGAGGCCACGAGGAGCTGGGCGAGCAGGTGAGTGGTTCATGAAGGGACCAAAGAAAAATACCCAACAACCTTCTCTGCAAGTTCTTTTTTTTTTTTTTTTTTGCTAAAGGACTGAATGTTCATCCTTTTCATTTCAAAGTTATTATTTTTTCTGATTCCCTGAAATTGCTGCTTTTTGTGGCTCTCCCAGTACTCTCCTTCCACCTGACCTTGACTAATTGTTGACGGCGGCCCTCCCTGACAAAGTTGCGGAGTACTTCTGCAGCCTGCCTCTGCTTCCCCACGACAGGTCAGGAAGGCTTCGGGAATCTGCAGCCAGTTGGAGCTTGGCTGCTGAACCTCAGCTCACCGGGGTTTTGTGTATAGCATGAGATCATCCCTGAAACACATTGTGGCAGAAAAAAATCATGGGATAATGGAATGAGGATATGTTGATAAGGAAGAAAAGCTGATGTCCAAGTGAGATGTGGTTTTGAATTGTTGCCACTTTCTGTTTCCGTGATCTGAAGCTGGGGCTTGTTTTTCCTTCTTCAAAATGGTGGCGTGTCACATGGTTTGGAGCTGATTAAATGTAATGATATGGTCCTCCCCAGCACCTAGCGCCGCACCTGACATGTGACGGACACATTAAATATTAGTTCTCTTCCCTTTTAGAAGATAACCCGATAGAAGATAACACTGGCTTTGCTAATGATATGAATTTCATTTGTGTACATCTGGCCTTTGGAGCGACAGAGTGGTTTTTTTTGCTACACGGGGAAGATTTTTATCTTTTAGCCAGCAGGTGGCAACCAAATGAAAGCTAAGAGTTCACCTCATTATGATAACAGGTTAAAAAAAAAATTGTCTTTTTTGTATTAGTGCTTGATGGAAATGACAAGTGAATGAAAAACATTTGGCACTGACGTGAAGTCACCCCTGACAAAGGCATTTTTAACACTGGGCCCCAGATACAGAAGATTAGTGTTCCTGAGGCTGCTTTTGATTTCAATACGGATCATTGTCACCTTCTCTGAGGCTTGTCAGAGGAATCATCCAGATTTATGCAACACTGTGTTTAAAATAATGAACCTATTCACTTGATTTGGCAGTTTAAAAAGCAGAGTAAAAAGTAAAGTCATCAGTTGATAAAATAGAATGGTTATAATAATACTATTTCATTTTATCTCCAATCTGGTTTTATGCGCATTTTTTTTTTTTTTTTGGTTTGCTCACTGTGAATTTGTCTGATTTTTAAACAGATCACACCTTTTGACTGAAAGATTTTAAAAAAGGGTAAGCGGAGTAGAAGCCTATGCAATCTGTTTTTGAGTCTTCCTTTCTTAATCTATAAAGTGGGGATAATATCACTGCCACCTATGATTCTGAGCATTAAAGTGCATGAAAAGCAGTTGGTATGCATGGCCTCAGGTACATATGCATGATAAATGGTGCCACTTAGATAACTTATACTATTGTCACAGAATACTAGAAATGGCAGAGATCTTAGAGCCCAACTGATATAACCCTTGGGTGTCTGTTGCGGAAATGGAGACATAGGAAGGTTAACTCGCACAAAGCTGCAGAGCTAATTAGTATCAGCATCAGTCCTAGAAACCAAACCTCCTGAAGCCACTGGTCTTTTTCATGCCAGTAACCTGAGTTAATCATTACCTGTGGCTAGAGGTGGACAGCACAAAGCATGCTTCTCTAGGACAAGCCACTGTCCTTCTAGGGATGGTGGGCAGGGTGGGGGTGGGACACTATGATGACTGTATTTACAAGAAAGGTCATGACACACCATTGTCACCTGCATGCTGCTGACATCCTTTGAGATAGAGTCACCCCTAAACAGGGAAGATAAACCCCTAATACTGGCTTCCTTTTCCAAAGTGAGTCCCTGCTAGGCCAACTTTCAACCAGAGGACCATCCCCATTGCCATTGCACTTGACATGTGATTCTCAGGGAGGGCTAATAACCACCCCTACTGCCCATGCCCCAGGGACAACTGTCCTGCAGCTTTCCTAACAATTCACACTTTCCTATAAAAGGCCTTTGGGCAGTAGATGGTCAGAGGACCAGACATTTTTTTTCCCCATTTGGATGGCTGCCTGCCTCTCTGCCAGCTAGTATCTTCAGAGGTCAGGATTTGGGGACACTATGTCTTTCATCAATAACTTTCACCATCATAGTCTGCATAGCCTGCCAATGTGTAAAGTCTGATCCATCTCACTGTCATGGAAATTTGTGCCGTAGACACACCACAGACCCTTCATGCTGAAGTGTAAAGGCGTGTGGAGGGCGCCAAGGGCAGTGCGGCTCTTCATTTTATAAGTCTGAAAACTCAGCAGGATGTCACGGGGACATCACACCTCAAATGACCAGTGCGTTTTTCCTTCCTTTTTTTATTGTACTAGTTATCCTTGGAAAAGATAATTATTTGGTTGTCTTGATTTTAGTTGAATCAGACAGAAACATAATCAGTGGTGGATCAAAGCTAGAAGCAAGGGGCTGGTCCTCACTGCGCATGTGTGTATACTGCAGCAAATTTGTTTCTTTCTTTTTGAGACTACTTTTCCTATTTCAGGGGCCTCAGGCCTTTGTAAGATGAATTGGGCTTGAATTTACCACACTTTCTGGGACCAGTACCTCCAGGGAGCCGTTAAAATAAAATCTGAAACAAGGAGATGTTTTAAGTATCAGAAGAGGGATTTGGGTGAATATCATGTCGTTGCCTTCTTAGAGAGTCTTAACTCCTACCAAATAGATCCCTGCCTCTGACCCCATCAACCTTAGAAAAAGGTCTTGGTTACAGGACTATTCCTGGGTCAAATACATGAGGCAAGAATGTACAAAAGAGGCTTCCAGCCCTGGAATAATTTCAAGGAGTTAATAATGACTCTAACATCTAGGATTTTTAAAGCAAAGGTCTTCTGAAATTAGATACTTACAATTTATAATTAGTCTAAATTATAGCTGTTGATTAGTGATTAAGTGGTAGTTTGATGCTGTGCCGTAGAGCGTCCTGGACTTTGTGAGTGTCTCTTGGTGCATTTTTATCATGTATTCTGAAGCTCAGTAAAACATAGATAAGTTGTGACTATTGACAAATTAGTCAATTCTAATGTGGTGGTGATTCTGGTTTCTTTAGCAGAGGGGGAAGTAAAACAATAGGGTGAAACAATTATTTTTCCTGCCTTTTTCAGAATGTGTAGTTGATGATTCTTTTCTTTCACAGGGGATGCAGGATTGTATTAACAATGACCCATTCAGTGTAACAGTTTATTCTTAACACAGACTCCCAGCTTTTCTCTTCTCAGCCAAAAAAATCTTCTAGCAAGGATCTGACATGACTTCATTTGTCTCTTATGCTGTCCTTTGGGTTTACACTGACCCGTCTACTTCCCTTGTGGGAAGCAGGACACTTGAGGCTTTTGTGTCCTTGGCCAGATCGGTGGCACTCAGCATATTTGGTCAATAAAGGTCCATGAATGAGCCTGTACAGATGATCTGTTGAGAGTGGGGAGAAGGTTGGGACTTCCCGCTCTTGAGGAGCATGTGGTCCTGTGGAGTGTGTGGGTGTCTAGAGGAGAGGGGCTTGTCAGATATGTAGATAATTTCAGGATAAGTGACAGTGGTGGAATAGAAGGCCAGACATAGTCCATGGAACACAACATAGGGACAATTATTACACATCGAAGCATTGTTCAGTCTTCAATAATTAAACCTTTCTAGAGGATGTCTAACAGAGATGAAATTAAGAATTAGTTTTTCTCCATATGAAATAAAAACTTCCCCTTTTTAAAAAATGGTGAGTATGTATGTTAGCTGTACCCGTTTAACAAAATACCTAACAGAACAGCCTCACACCCCTTTTATAGTGGGACAGGGTTCAGATAGAGAAGGAAATAAGACATCAGCAACACGGCCGACTCTGATCCAGGGGATTTAGTTGTTGGAAGGACGTGTCATCTCAGTGTACGAATGGGCCACCTTGGAACAATCCTTTGCTGTAGACATGGAATTCATTATAAGGAGGGTCTAATGACAACATTATAACTTCAACACATACAAATACCAATAGCCTAATGTTCCCCTTAAAAGAACAAAACTAGCATACTACGGAGAGAATGTATGGAGCATTTGTTTGATTAAAATACAGATCCATGTTATTTTCTTTATCAAATGTAAATAAACATGAGGCTATCTTGTCTACCTATTTAGCTGAAAAACCTACTAATATTAAAAATACTGCTGCCCTAGGTGCTAGTTAAGTTGTGCTGTAAGGTTTCATTAGCAACATGATAACGCTCTCACTAACACAACACGAATCTCCTGAGCCTAGAGCTTCTAATCACACCATAAAGCCTCTTTCTGAATAGGTGATGGGAGCAGCACGTTCTAGTAAAAAGACTGAATGGATGCATAGGAGTCAAGAGACCTGGGTTCTAATCCAAGCCCTTCTGGCTCCACCTCTGGTAAACTGCTTAATCTCTCTTCTTCTTATTTCTGTTTTCTTATTTGTCAAATAGAGGCAATGAGATCGAAACTGAGATAACAGAAATGAAAATAGCACAGCGTGGCATAGGCTTGACATTTTAATAAATGCACATTTTTTTTTCCAACTAGGGGATTTAAGAATTTAGGCCTTCTAGCTTTTTGCAAGTTCATTATTTTATCTTATTCATCAACATATTACTATGAACTAATATGATGCCTTTCACTAGTGGTGCATGCCTGGAGTGCTTGCTGAATGAGGAAACTGGTGGGTAGGCAAGGAACACACCTTCCAGGAACAATAAGTACTCAATAAATTAACAATATTTATGCTATGAGCGATATTTTAGGGCCCTCACATTAATCCAGGAAATGGAGAGCTGAGAGAAAATCCACAACTTTGAAAAGGTAGTCAGATTTTCTTCTTTTATTAATTAACTTTAAAGTGTGCTGCGCTGATTGATGAGACAAGTAAGCAGCGTTGATATTCAGAATTGAATGACTCCGTTTCTACCCGAAGTCTGTAGGCTACGATAGGTGCGTTGGCTGGTGTGAAACGGAAATCTTAAAGGATGTAAACTGAGTCCTTGCCAAGAGAACCAGGACGTGTCCGGTGGCCTCTGGGGCTTTTTTAAGCCTCCATGAGTGCTCCTGGGAAACATAGAAATTCGGCCCAGCAGGACTGGTTCAGTAAAAAGCCAAGGTATGAGTCAGCCAAGGGACAATGCTAGAGTCTGTCCAGGAGCCCAAAACCAAGCCAAGGAGCATGACCAGGGCAGGTGGTGACATTAGAAGTCGGGAAGAATGGAGGCCTGGGCAGACTCCAGGAACACGGAGCCCAGGCCTCCATCACAAGGACTTCTGTGCCATTCTGACAGGTGATGGACCTTTTTAAGGATGAAGGATAAACAGATAAATCCAGTGTAGGGGTTTTCATGTTAAAATGGGTGCTTTGCATTTGAAGTCAGTTATTTTTGGATAATAAAGAGAAGGAGGAGGTGAGTAACTATAACTAACTCAACCTGTGTGTTCTCAAAAAGACTGGCAGCTTGTTCTGTCTCTGGAAGAATTAAGAAGTGCCTTATGCTTTCTGTACACCTCATCTTTCCAATCTTCTATCTCCATACCAGGGATAGAAGATTGGAAAGAAGCACTTGGTTGCTATTTTCGGGTAACAAGTCTGTCATCCTTGAAGGTTGAGATAGTACTATGCCCACAGTAGTTAAGTAAATAAATTATTGTCCAAATTAATCACTTGGTATCATTTAAATCACTCAATATCATTAAAGATTTGAAATACCAGCAAATCTGAAAGGAACAAAATTTGTAACCTTTTGATAAAAAATTGGCTCTGCTTGGTCATTCTGTTTCTGTATTTACTTGATTCTAAGATGTCTACTTGTTTCATTCACATTTGAATCTCTCTGAAATTGAGATGCAACTTACAATTGGTGGTGTTCACATTATTGGCAATGTTCTTTTCATTATCAGTGGTTTGCAAAATAATGCTGAGTCTAACAAAGGCTAGGTTTCTTAGTTTTGGTAAACTACAATAACAAGACTAAACTCACCTTAATAATGCGAATGGTGCTTTGTACACAGAGACTAGGATAGTGGGAAAGCATGGATTTTTGTATACATCTTTTTTAAGAGACAGGGTGTCATTGTGTCACCCCAGGCTGGAGTGTCATGGCCTAATCATTGCTCACAGCAGTCTCAAACTCCTGAGCTCCAATCATCCTCCTGTCTCAGCCCTCTGTGTGGCTTCAACTATAGACCTACACCACCATACCTGGCTGACTTTTTTAATTTCAGTTTTTATAGAGATGTGGTCTCACTACCTTCATTGCCCCGGCTGGTCTTGAACTCCTGGCTTCAAGTGATCCTTTTGCCTTGGCCTCCCAGAGTGCTGGGATTAGTAAAATGAGCCACTATGCTCAGCCTCAAATAAATTTTATTTTGAATTTTGTCTCTTCTTTTTTATTTTTTCCTTCCCTCCCCTCTCCCCTAATAAAGATCTTGGCCTGCTGTTACTCTTTGAGTTTTAGTGTTCTCATCTGTATGATGGGGAAAAAAAGATCTCATATTAGAGTTTTGTATTGTGTAGACATTCAGTGAACACTTGTTCCTTTGCTTCCCTTTGGTCCCTTAACCAGCGTATTTGTACCTTTCAACAGCCCTGCTAGGTAAGAACGTGCCATTTCCATTTTACAGGTTCAGAGACAGAGGCTCAGTGGCACAAATGAGTTCAGAGAGAACCCCCCCCCCCAGCAGCTCTTGATTTTCTAGCATTCCCCAGTGTCCCATTAGGCTTCTTATTGGTAACTATTGATACAGGTGAGAGCCGAGCTATCTTTTGTTGATAAATCTCCTCAGGCAGTCAGTGTAACAGCTGTACACAGTAACTCGATAACAATATCATACACGGCATCCTTTCTGGAAAGGATTTTACCTCTTGCCCTCATCCTGTAAACAAGGATGGGCCTCTATTTAAAGAGGAGGAAAAGGAAGAGGGAAAAGGATATTATATCACCTGGTTTAGCATTTGGGGGAGCAGATGTTTTCCTTTCTCTCATTGTTCACAGAAAATTGGTTCAAGATTGTACAAACCAAATGTTAGAAAACAAACCTATCGTCCATAAATCAATTTGTACTTTTTTTTTTGCTTATATAGAACAAAGCTATGAGGATGGATTGAGAATTAAAGATTGATACTTAAACCTCAGATACTAAACCTTTGGCTTTGTGCAAACCCAAAAGAAAGTTATCAGTGTTATGCTACGATAGAGCAATAGACGGTGGATCTTAGACCTTCAGGCCTCAAACGTCCAATGCAGAAATTGCTTTTGTATTTGCTCAGTTTAGCTTGAAAATGTACAAGATCAATCCTCCCCCCTTTTCAGACTTAGCTTTATATATTTTTTTTTCTAGTCACTAATCACTTTTTATATTAGGCCGCAAATGGATCAAGAACAAGAAAGTAGACATTTAAGTAACATAAAATAACATCGAACCTAAATAAAGATGACCCAGGTGCCTGTTATGTGGAGTTGAAGGTAGGCTTCTGAATGAGCCTAGACTGCACCCAGGCTCCGCCCAAGGTTGGCTGTACCACATTGGGCAGCCAAGTCACTGATGCCTCTTAAAGCTTTAGCGTCTCTCTGTGTCAAATGGGGAATTAAAAGAGAAAAAAAGATTTCAAAGGGCCTAGCAAGTGCCTGGAATGGAATAGATACTAAGTTCACCTTTCTGATCTTGCTCCTCCTCTCTGTAACCCTTTATCCTTGATTCATAGCTTTTCACTGAAGTTTAGAAGGAAACTTCCATCTGCTACCACATACTTCAAAAGCAGGCCTTGCCAGAGCGTTCTCACTGTGAGGACAAGTCAGGACCTCTCTTCTAAGCATTTCCTAGACACCTTCATTCATCTAGGGAAGATAATTGTGGACATCTTCCATTCTCGCTTCCATGTATCTACCAGGTCCTGAATATGCCATCCCTGCGGTATGTGTGAGCATTGCGCCCGCTGCACGGAGCATGGCAGCCAGCATGTCGCAGCGCCCACTAACTCTGACACCCCACTACAGTGACCACCTCCCTGGCCTCTGCTCTCCACTTTCTCCTGTGTGAGCTGTTTGTTCACAGCCACCATCGTGTGTCCTCTTGCTGCGGAGCTGATTATGTTACTATCTGGCTCGGTCACCTTGGATTATTCCCCACTGCTGTGGAATATAGATGAAATCCTTGCAAGGCTTTAGATGTCCCTAAGCATCTGGTACTCATTTCTGCATTTCTGTGTTGACTGTCCCCATCCTGCGTAGTTCACAGCGTGTGACTGTGAACGCACCTTGACTCTGGTGGCCTTGCCTCCTTTTGTCCACTTCTCCTTGTGGAAAGCCCTGTTGTTACACTTGAGGCGTGCTGATTAGCATTTTCTCTAGGTTTAAAAGAATAAATGTTGAATACAGAAAGCTTGTGGAAAATCACATATTCACATTACTTTGATTACACCTATTTCAAGTTCCCTTAGCAGTGGAGTATACTTTTGTTTAGTTTTGCATTTATGATGCAGGGTTTGCTTTTATAAATAGATACACTTTTCACCATCCTAACTGAATATCAACTCCTGGGGGCTGTGTTGTGTCCGAGTCATCTGTATGACCCCACACGTGACTTGAGTGGTGAAGCTGTGGGCTGATTGGGGATTCCTGTTTTTAGGGGCAGACCTACTCGTCCTTCTCAAAGCACATCAAGGGGGAAATTGCTGATGCCTCCCACCTGCTCTTAGATCAGACGTGGAGCCTCAGACAGGCCCATTTTGTGCTTCTCATCCACATTGAGATAGTGGAATTTTTGCACTGGACTGAAAACCTTTGAAGAAGCCCTTTTTATGATTGCTGGTAACTGTACTGACTTTTTATATTCTTCTAATCCAAGAATGTTCCCAGTGGACTGCACTGAACACTGTAGAGGCAGTCTCTCTTGAAAGAAATGAAATCAGAGCGGGCTCTGCCTGTTTCACTTTGTTTTTTCCAAGTGATGTATTCATTTGCTCGCCACGGCTTTATTTTGATGATCTTCGCCAGGTTAACACAAGTATTACTTCTGAGCCCGGCAGACTTCTAGGAAGGAGAATTCTGATCTATGTCTCATTTTGGGAGGACCAAAAATATGACTCTGCTGCCTTGATTTGAATCCTTGATAATTTATGGTGATATAAATTTCTCAGAACAGCATAGAGGGTGATTTAAACTCCAAGACTTGGAAGGTTATATTCCCCTTCTGGAAAAATGTTAAAGACTATTTCTGTTGAAGAGGAAGAGGCACTATGATATAACATGTTTGTGGAAACTCTGAAAGAATAATCTACCTTTGTCACACCCAGGTATTCCTCTTCCTGCTTGTTCTTCTCCCTTGTGCCAATTTGTGATAAAGGCATTCTTTATGGACATATCTAATCTACAGCGTTTGCAGGTATTTGCTGTGTACAGAAAATACATTCTGATGTGCTTGGAAGGATGACAACTAGGTGGAATTTTATTTATTCTTTCTTATTAATACTTACCTGCAGGAGGGTGACATATGTGATATTACAAATATAATTTCATTATCGAGAAAGGAAAATACATATCTCACATACTTTAAAGAAAAATACAAAGATGAAATGTAGTTATTAGGAAGACAGGCTGATGGTAAATAATATAACTTTTAGTCTCTGTAGTGGAATTCGAATGTTTTTTTTCCATTGTTTGCATTATAGACAACCTTCAGAGTTTTTTTGTTTGTTTGTTTTTCCTGTGGGGCCATTGGGGTGAGGGGTGGAAGAGGAATTTGGAAGACATTATTTAGGAGTGATTTGTAAGAGTTTGACATCGGGTCTTATCATAGATAATTGGGCTGAGCCAGGGATTTTGTGTGTGTGTTGAGGCAGTCTCTGAACTTGAGTAGTTCATACGGCAAGCAAGTATTCTGGGGCCAGGATATGGAGCTTTCCTCAAACCTGACAGTCCTGGCCCAGTAACAGTTTGGCTGGCCAGCTGTTGCCTCACCTTTCTTTCCTTAGCTGCTTCTATAAAAGTAGTTTGGACTGGATATAGATAACCTTTGGACAGCCTCAACCCTGTAATTTCAAGTCTGTCTGTTTTAAAATGTTAGAAGCCAAGGTCCTTGTGATTATAGCTGTGTTGTTCTTTGAGCCTTTGTGACAAACCAGCTAGCCAAATTATTAAACAAAGGAAAATGACCTTCCTAGCAATTTTCAGGGCATGTTTCAGGAAAACAGACCAATTTTGGTGCTAGGATATTATATACAAGGAGACCTTATCAATTCGAGTGAGGCATGTGGCATTTCGAAGTGAAACTCTTTATGTAGTATCTAGAACAATGATTCTTCATCTTTTCTAGAGGCACAGTGAGAATCTGTTGAAACTTACAGATGTTGGCTCAACAAATCAATAATTATACTCAATTTTGAATGTAATTGACTTATTTTACTGGAAATTTATTCTTTCATAGAGAAAAAAATAGATAACCAGTGAAGCCAATCCATTCTATCCAATGACGTAAGTATATTATCCCCAAATTTTGCAGAGGCAGAATATTTTCTTATACTGGGTTGCTATTAATTATAAAATGAGTTAATGGATTTTTGAGAAATAAAAGTCTTGCCACTATATCAAATAATATTTCTAGGAATATACTTATTTTAAAATGTTAAAATCTATATATCTTAGAATTGGGGAAATATAGTATCAACTTTTTTTTTCTTTACCAAGAACTATGTATTTCTTTATTTTCTTCTTCTCCTTCTGTTTTTGTTAATCAGGCCCAGGGAAGGTTTGAAACCACTGATATGCTGGCCAGTGTGCCAACCATTGACCTATGGTGCTCACCTAAGAACTATGTTTTTTTTTTTTTTTTGAGACAGAGTTTCACTTTATCACCCTCAGTAGAGTGCTGTGGCATCACGGCTCACAGCAACCTCCAAATCCTGGGCTTAGGTGATTCTCTTGCCTCAACCTCCTGAGTAGCTGGGACTACAGGTGCCTGCCACAATGCTGGCTATTTTTTGTTGCAGTTTGCCTGGGGCTGGTTTTGAACCCATTACCCTCAGTATATGAGGCCAGTGCCCTACCCACTGAACCACAGGCATCACCCTAGAACTATGTATTTCTTATTTGAAAAAAAAAATTACTTGTGTTTCCAGAAAACCAAAACAAAATCTCAATGGTCAAATAAGAGACAAAATAGTTCTTCCCAAAATACATTTTTTTAAGAAGGCTATTTTCCTAGAGAGTAATGCACATATTTTCTTTAGTTTACAATTCATTTTGCTTTCATTTTGATAATTCCTGAAAACTCTGATTTTCAGAGGTCTGTAGTAGCAGAGGATATTAAAATTTAACATGGATGAGCCTAAATAAAGGTTAGACTCCAAGGTCTTGAGATGAAGTCATGTCAGGAAGTCAAGAATTGTTACCCTCCCATTAGTCTGAGTAGTAGCCAACTTAAAAAAATCAGCTACATTCACCCTCTTGAGACTTTTGCTTACAGAGACATTGAGAAATTGTTTTCTGTTTCTGTGTCAGCACTCAATTGTGGCACACAATTGGTAGAAATGAATGATATAGAGGATTTACAGGATATAGAGGTATCCTGATACCAAAAATTTGTCTAGTATTTCATTTTCTATCTTTTCCTGATTTTGGAGGGGGGGGAAGGCTGCTTGTTGTAAAATAACGCTTTTTATTCTGTATCTTGAAAAATGAGAAAATTTACTCACTGACCTTACCAGAAAATGCTATTCTTAAATAAACTGCCCCCTTCATCAAGTTCCTGTTTGAAATTCTGTTGATGGTGGGTTTTTCTTTTCTCTGAAAGATTGAAACTTCTCCATGACGTACAGTCAAACCTGTCTAGACTTACTGTAGAAAACGAGTAACACTCTGTGTCATACAAAAGGATACTAATATTTCTAATTGTTTCATGATGACACCATTTTCACAAATCAATGAGTAAAGCCCACGTTCTGATGAGGTTGATAGTTTGTATAACCCCAAAATATTTGTTCTGGCCACCAATGTGTGTATTTGTAGAGAACAGAGATCCATGATGGCATGAGAATCTATTCTCTTTGAATAGAGAAGCACAATTAGGTGACTTTCGAGCACTTGAGGGCTCCCTCTGTGAGGAGAATACTAGAATTATTTCTTTTCTGGGTTCACCATTTTTGATGACATTTCTAGCATTAGAAAGTTCCCAAAGGGCTTACAGAATTAGAAATTCTTCTTTGATGGCATTTGTGCAGTTTTATCCAGTATTTTGGTCAAGAAAACTAGGTCCACTACTACAAAATAATAGAAAAACTACACTTTTTTAAAGTGGGTATGCATGATTTTTTAAAATAAAGACATAGCTTCTATTTTTCTCCTCTCAGTTACAAACCCCTCCATCCCTTTTCTTAGGTATACAGCTTCATCCGTCTTCTCCAATAGCAGTGGGTTTTTGTTTTTGTTTTTTTTTTTTTACATACCAAAGGGATGAGCATCCTTTATAATCTCCTTCTGGACAAGGCTTTTCTATAAGGTAGCCATTAAGTTCGTGTGCAATTTTAAATTGCACACTATTTTATATTGGACAGGAACTTTATGGCCACCCTGTATTTGGGCAAATAGAGATACAATTCCAGGCTTTTCCGACTGAGCCTTTATTCATAAGCACAATTCTCTTTTCCAGAATGTACTAGCCTCCAGAATGAACTTCATCGTTCCTGACTTTATGCAAGTGTTTGGAATATGACTCTTGCTGTTATTCAGCAGCAAAGAGGAAACCAAAGGAGAAGTTAAGGACACCATACTTTTTCTTAACTGTTTTTCAGTTTAGACTAGTTTTGATACAGGGGGCGGATTTACTAAAAAGCTAAATGAACTTAAACCTTCAGAGTCCTATTCTTATACAGGCCCCTTCCCAGGGCCCGTAGCTAACAAATTCTATCAGCTTCTGAGTCTATAAACCAAATCTGTCTGATACTAAAAAAAGAGAAGGTTGGGCTTGGTGGCTTATGTCTGTAATCCCAGTGCTTTTGAAAACCAAGGCCAGAGGATTGCATGAGTCCAGGAGGTGGAGGCTGCAGTGAGCTATAATCTTGCCAGTGCACTCCAGCCTATGACCAAGCAAGACTCTGCAAAGAAAAAAAAAAAAAAAGAAAGAATAATGAATGTTTATAATGGTCAGAGTGCATTTCTTTCATTTCTATCAGTAGAAACAATTTTAAATATGATGGCATAATAAGGATGACCTTTTTAGAGTGATACATATACCATGCCACACTACCCTAATAACTTGACATAAATAAGTTTCCGGGAGGGGGGTTGACACCCTGTAATCACAGCTACTTGGAAGGCTGAGGTAGGACAGTTTCTTTAGGCCGGGAATTTGAGGCTAGAGTGTACCATCATCGTACCTAAGAAGAGCCACTGCACTCCAGCTTGGGCAACATGGAGAGACCCCCATCTCTAATTTAAAACAGCAATAGCAACAACAAAACAAGTTTCAAAGTGCCAGAATAGATACTGCGTGATGCGTCTGTGCCTGTCTGAATGTAAATCCTCTATATCATTTCATTTATACCAATATTCCATTTGGCTGAAAACTTCAAGTTGGCTGTAGATTATTTTACTTTGTTACTTATTCATGTGGTTCTTCTCATCAATAAAATTATGTCAGTTCCAGGATAGCGGTAACCTTTATAATATTTGAGAGCTCGTGCTTACTGGTCACATAAACCTAGGTTTATGTATGCTGGTTCTGTCCACTCCTAGCTAGGTGACTTCTAATTCCTCATCTCTAAAGTGGGCATAGTTTTAATTTTCATCTCTTATAGGCCATTGTGATGATTAAATGAGAGGCCATGTGTATGTCCCGTGTTGACCAAAGAGTAAACACTCAATTATTAGCTATTATTATTTATTGGTAATAAACTCTTTAACTGTAAGAAAGCTCTTTTCTAAATGTTTGCCAGGAAGCACTAAATTAGCCTCTGGCAATAGCAGTTCTAAATTATCTCAGGCAGGGTTAGTATTTTCTCCCTAGAGGAATAGTTAAGAAAATAACTTTGAGAATAATACAGAAATTTTTAGAGCTATCCAGAGAGAGGGAAAAGGCTTATTCTTTGTTGCTTCAGAGGCAGAATTAGTAACAATGAGTATAATTTTCAAGGAAGTGGATTTAATAGTCTGTATACTGAATACTTTTAGTCATAGTACTGGGGCACAGAGTTGGCTAGCTTCAATCTCACAGGAATTATTCATGCAAAGACCTAATAAAACGTCATGTAGGGGATGTTAGAACACTCCCTTTCTATTAGTCAATGCTACTTTATAAATCTAACCTTTATCACCTTTGTAAAACTTTAACTACAGTTGATGATTAATTTATTCAAATTCTTGTTATAACATAGTGTTGTAAATTGGGTTTAACTTTGTCACTCGAAAGGTCATTTTTCACATGATATTGTGTCCCTCTCTAGGCTTTTGATCATTTTATTGTGCTGGTTTGAGTGGGCACATTCTTCCTAGCTAATTCCTTTTAAAGAGAAATAGAGTAAGAAAAATTGTGATCAATTCTATGTTGATTGCATTGCAGTTTTGGAAGCCTTCAAATATAATTCCACATTACTAAAGAGGCTTCTAAATGAAAGTGTGAAAACCAGGTAACACAGTCTTTGCTACTGTGAGCACTGAACCTACAAAAATTTTTTTCATTATTTTTGAGCGTGAGAATCAAGGGGTCAGAGGCTGCAGCTCTATTTGTGCTCTGTCTTTAACAACCTATTTGGGTGCATAAATTACACTTCCTTTTCCCTTCCTGTGCCATCTAGTATATTTAGTATACCCCATCTCCAGGGAATGAATGAAGTGAATGTTTAAACTGTCTTGATATGGTTAATTGCTCTGTAAGAAGTTTTATGAGAATAATGTGGAAAGCCAGGCAGAAGGCAATTGTTTGGCATTCACTCAATAGCTTGGCATATTAAACATCTTCAAGGACATAAGGGTGTCAGTAAGTGTTTAAAATGCTTGTTAAAAAGAATAAAGGAGTGTTTTTTTTTTTTTTGTCTTTCATGATGTTTTTCTCTGCAAAAGGGCAATACGGTCTAAGGTTTAGTTCTAAGCTACATCTTAGTAGAGTTTAAGGTGTGAAATAAGAACAGCCTTTGCAGGGCCCATATTGATACTTAGGTTTGCTTCCCTGATGACATGGGAAAATTCTAAAAACCACTTTTAATCTACTTCCAAATCTGGAACCATGCACACCAGGGCACAATCCCACCAGCTCTCTCCTACCTGTGATAGGTCGTACCTTAGACAGTAACAACAGGGGTTAGAGGGAAGGAAGGAGAAAGAGCCCAGAGATTTCCATGTACTTGAAAGTTAAATTAGTAGAATTCAAATTTTATGTACTAAGCTATGCAAATCAAACTGTATCACATTTAATTTTTTTGCCTCACCGAATTAGACAGCATGGTTATTACGAGCCCAAATATTATTTTGAACACATAGTTAACATTTCAACTTGTACATCGTGATTTGTTATTAAATGAAGAGATGATAATTAGGCAAAACCATAACATAATCGTTTTAGTTACAACTGGACAAAATCGCTATCACCAATTGTCTCTATCACCAGTCAGTTGGCAGTACCTATGGCTGCCAGTAGATGTGCATGACAAAAACAGACTAAAGCTATGGCTAAAGAAGGAAAGGAGGAGGCAAAATATAGAAGAAACATAAAGGAAGAAGATCGAAAGGAGGTCCAAGGACGTAAGGGGAAGGGAAGGATGAGGTGGAGAAGAAAACAAGGAAGTAATGAATTTCCAGCAGAGTATAATGACGATGACCAATAATTGTATAAGGTAGTGGTTTTTATATTTTTGCATTTCTTTCTTTCTTTCTTTCTTTCTTTTTTTTTTTGCAGTTTTTGGCCAGGGCCAGGTTTCAGCCTGCCATCCCTGGTATATGGGGCCGTGCCCTGCTCCTTAAGCCACGCACACCACCCTAATTTTGCATTTCTGAGCATCTGTTAAAAAAAGAAAGAGTGGTGCAGCCAGGTGCCTGTAGTCACAACCTCGGGGAGGCTCAGGTGGGAGGATCTCTTCAGCCCAGGAGCTCCAGACCCACCTGGGCAACATAGCGAGACACTGAGGATCCTCTAGCAACAACAGAGAAAAATAAGTGAACATGGGGACGTTAACATTTTTCCATGTAAGGACATTAAAGAGACAAAACGCATAGACTCTCATTTACTTTTAATTTCTCTTTTCCCATAGTTTCTATTTTTCTTGACCGGGTGAAATTTCATCATAGGTTAGCTCTTGTTTTTGCAAGGTAGCCATTTATCTGGTATTACCAATTGTAACACAACAATTTAGTGGAGTTTTAAAGGACAGTTTAAACTTATTCAGTTCTTCCTCTATTCCAACATTCAATTAAGGCCTAGTAGGTGGGAAAATTAAGTTAGATGCAGAAGGAAGAGAATGGGATGACAGTGGATGGCGAGGGAGTGGTGTCTGGCAGAGGAGAGGGAAAGGTGTGTGTGGGTAAGGCGCAGGAATGTCCAGTCAAGTATTCTGAAGTTTACAACCGGCTCTGTTAGCAGTGGAGAGCGGGGGTGGTTTGGAAGTAAGGAGAGGCATCAGGATAGCTATGCTGGGGTGTGATAATAACGTGCAAAATAATTTACACAAGGAGTCATGGCACTGAGCTAAAAGGGTTTTATGATTAGAACTAAGACCTCACTACAGGGCCCAGTGGTGGCTGAGGTACTTAGATTTGCTTCCCTTATGACACGGGAAAATTCCGAAAACCATTTTTAATCTAGTTGAGTCCATATCTGAGGCTGTGTGCAGGAGGGCACAATTCTGCCATCTCTCTGCCTGTGCCAGCCATGCCTCAGACCAGTAATAACAGGGCTGAGGGACTTAGGTTTGCTTCTGTGATGACAGGAAGGGGACAGCAGGTGGAGACCTATGGAAGTGGAAATGGACAGCTTGAGCAACTGATGGTGGAGCGGGGAGGGAAGAAAACATAATAAGCTCTTTTTAAGGAAAACATTTGTAAGGGAGAGTTTACTTTAGATATGAAAGAGAAGGATTTTTACAGAATAAATTTTAGATACTTGTAGAGTAAATATGAATACATTCCTTTTTTAAGGACTACTTTGAATAACACAGAAGCATGAAGATTATACTTATGGAATGATGAAATCCAAAGTTTGCTTATGAGGAATTTTACATAGGTATATCAGTAAATCATAATGATCAACAAAAATTTATTCATTTATTTATTTACTCATTTATTTATTGAGCACTCTTGGTAGAGTGCTGTGGCATCATAGCTCACAGCAACCTCAAACTCCTGGGCTCAAGTGATTCTCTGGTCTCACCCTCCCAACTAGCTGGCACTACAGGCACCTTATGCCCGGTTAGTATTAGAGATGGGGTCTCGCTTTGGCTCAGGCTGGTCTTGAACTCCTGAGCTCAAGCAATCCACCCATCTCAGCCCCCCAAAGTGCTAGGATTACAGGCATGAGACACCTCACCTGGCCTGAGAGCAACAACAATTTAATTCAGACTACCAGGCATATGAAAGAGATTAGAATTTGTTAGAGGAGAAAGAATACAACTGTCTCTTATTGGTTATATTTGAGCTTATTTCTTAATCTACAAAACAAGGAACAGCATGCCGGTGAGAAAGAATGGAATTTAATCTAAAATTGTATTCAAATCCAGCTTCTGGCATTTAGCAACTGTGTTATCTTAGTCATGGGACTTAACCTGTCTCTCAGCCTCACTTTCCTTGTGCTACAGAAAATGTAGATGTTAATGATATCTATCTTGCAAGAGGGGTGTGTGTGTGGAGAGAATGAGAGAGAGAGAATAAGGTAATACTTGTAAAACACCTGTCACAGAACCTGGCATGTAGAATGTGTTCAACAGATATTAATAGTAGGCATTTCTTTTTTTTTTTTTTTCGATCAATAAAACCTAACAGAGCATTGGTAAATGTGTCTGTTTTTGGCAGAAAGAGGGTTTTGATAAAACGAGGTATATTTAGCTTGGGCTTTTATGTGAAAGAAGAGGACATCCAAGGGCTCACAGTTTTCAGAAAGGCATTTTTTTTTTTTTTGACCGGGGCTGGATTTGAACCCACCACCTCTGGCATATGGGGCCAGCGCCCTACCCTTTTGAGCCATAGGTGCCGCCCCAGAAGGGCATTTTTAACCAGACAGAATAAGTAAAGGCCTTCTTGGTGGCTGTATTGCATAGTTTTGCTGCAGGTTCATTGTTTTTGACGATGGTTAATTTTAACGCTGAACACGAAAGGGTTAAGAAATGCCCTTACTCATGTTACATGAAGTAGCAGAAATTATCAGATGGAAACAGGAATTGGGAGAGGGGCGGGGGAGGTTCTGCAGTAACTCATTGTTTCCTAACCGAGACGGCTTGTAGTTACAGTGATGAGCAGAGCGCACATTCTGGCAGTTTAATCAGACCAGAGTAACTGAGGAACCGGGCGGTCAGCATCCCCGTATTCAACCCAGGCGGCTCAGGCTGGAATCGCCCCGAGTCTAAACAATACTCCGAGTCCCAGCTTCTAATTGGAGAGGCAGGCAGCCCTTCAATGACAGGCCCCGCCCCTCCCGTGTGAATCGCCAGCCTCGGGGGGCGGAGCTGGCCGATGCTAATGAGCTGAGTTGCCAGGCGAGGCAGGAACTTATTTCCCCTTCTCTGTGTCAGGATCGCAGAAATTATGCCCCTTCTCTCACCATGAGCTGGCTCTCCAGTTCCCAGGGAGTTGTGCTCACTGCCTACCACCCCAGCGGCAAGGACCAGGCCGTGGGGGGGAGCCATGTCAAGGGAGGGGAGGAAGCCACCTCCAGGTAAGCCCTGGCCATTGGAAGCCAGAAAACAAAAACAAAACCCTCTTACCAGCTCCAGGACAAAAGTGACAGGGAAGTTGGCAGCAGGGAGCAGGGAATTACATGTGTAAGTCGAACCTAACCTCCTGCAGCAGCAGAAATGTTTGGCGTGGTTTTTAATATACTTTTCATCTCACCCAGTCCACGTGTGAAATAGTCCATATTATTACTGGTGAAGAGGGACGAGAAGGAACGGGGGATGCAGCTATACGGCTATGGGACTAGTTGCCTAGCAGGTGCACTTGGAAATGCTGAAAGATCAGATAACTATATTTGAAACATATCTTACGAGTGAATGGGCTCAAGGCACTGCCACTGGAACTGTTTAGTTGGGAAAGTCTGCCAAAAAAGCAGGGGAGGCTGTTCACTGTACAAGCTGTTGTTTTTAGAGTGTGTGTGTTTTTTTCCCTCTTCTCACTGAAAGCAAACCTCTTAGGCAAAAAGCCCAAGACACTGGCCTGTGGCAATATGTTTCACATTCTTTTGTGTATGTGGATTTTTCTTCTTTTTTTAAATCAGGCTTTCCAGAAAGGAGTTTTTGTCAGGAGATAGTCCTCTGCTGCCAGAGTGAAATGTACTTAATGTTAAACCACTTTGCAGGTGGAGAAGGGCAAATGTTCTATAGACCATTGAGGAGCAGAGCACCTTTCTCCCTATCTGTGTACTTTGTTCTGTTTTCCAAGGGTTTTTTTCCCCCTTCTTAATGACCTTCTAATTAACTGATTTTTTTTTTTTGCCTCTAGTCTAGATATAAATCGTACATATTGGCCTAGAAGATTGCAAATAGCCAATGCAAACCTAATAGCCCAGAACGCTAAATTAGTTATCAGTAAGCGCATTTCCTCCCTGATGCTTAATGTGTCAATAAAACCTTCTTTGTTCCTATGTGACTTATGCCTATGCCTTCAGCTGCAATAATGCCTTCTTTCATTTGTTTTAAAATCCCCAAATATGAGGGAGGGAGAAAAATCAAAGGAATGGTTGTAATACTTTGTGTTAGACTCCCAGGGCGGACCAGAACTTTTTTTCTCACATAGCATCTGCAGTGTGTATTTCACTGAATGAATTCATTTCCAAAGATAAAAGGCAATTTGCTGCTGGTGCTTTAGATGGGTTGCCGTTTTACTTTCTGCCATCGTAAGTGTTTTCTGTGGGAGATCGCGAAGTGTTCTCATCCCCTTTTCTGTAGAGCATTAATGTACTAGTCATCTTTCAGGAGTTAGCATCCTTCAACACCATCCCCATACCAACCATAACTTGGATTCCACAGGACAGTCAAAATTGTCAGACTTGCTCAAGCTCAGCAAATTCTCCAGTGACTTTTAAGTTGGTGCGGCCCAAAGATTTGAGCTGAATCTTGGATCTGGATTGTGAAAGTGGGTAGAACCTTAAGGGTCTTGATTCCAAACCTCTCATTTTTATCTTGCAGACTCAAACCCCCGGGGATTAGTTAGGTTGTTGCAAAGTCTGTAGTTCTAAGTCTTTGCCCGGGGCTGCATATCCAGTTTTGGAGACTTCTTATCCTTGCTTGCAGTTTCTCAGTTTGTTATGGGTGGCCTGTATTTGAGTGGGTTGAGCGCACAAGAGAGGAACAGGTCATTCTCTCTTTTTTTTTTGAGACGGAGCCTCAAGCTATCCCCCTGGGTAGAGTGCCATGGCATCACAGCTCATAGCAACCTCCAACTCCTGTGCTCAATCGAGTCTCCTGCCTCCACCTCCCAAGTAGCTGTGACCACAGGCGCCCGCCACAATGCCCGGCCATTTTTTTTTTTTTTGGTTGTATCCATCATTGTTGTTTGGCGGCCCGGGCTGGGGATTTGAACCCGCCACCTTAGGTGTACGTGGCTGGCGCCTTAGCCGATTGAGCCACAGGTGCTGAGCTGAACAGGTCATTCTCAACCTATGCAGAGCCAAGGGGTAGTCAGGTGGCAGGGTTGGTGACTGCCCACACAGTGAATGCTGTCTGTGGGGCCACAGCTCCAGGTCAGCTCCCACATGTCCCTCCCATTAGCTGCCATATTGCCTGCTCATGCCTGGTCCAAATTCCTACCACTGAACTAGTCCTAGGGATTATTATGTAAATTGGCTGGAGAAGGCAGACAGCCTGATTTGGGAGTTGGGAGAAAAGAGAAAGACAGATTAGGGATGGTGCTGATTGGCTTTTATCCTTAAGCATGGGATAATTAATCAGATAAGCTTACTCTTATTTTGGAAGGGACCCCGTTTAGCCTGGAAGGATTAAGATATTAGAATCCACCTGGGGGTGAGACTGGATGGAAGGAGGAGGGATTTGAGGGTCAGTAGTGACCACCTTAAGGAAGAGGGGGTGGTAGTTGGGGTGCATAGGATGTTGGCTTTGGCTTGATTGGTCAGCTGATGTTTTAAGCATTGGGAAGATCCTTGAAGGCTAATGGTTGATATATCTATTGTAAAAAGGTACCCTGAAAGTAAAAATAGAACTTTTAAAAGGATGCTCAGTTAGACTGCATTCCCTCCTGCTATTTAAAAGTTGTAGGAGAGAGCACAAAAATACAAGTTTATTTATCTCAAAACTTTGTCTCTTTAAAAAATATGTGCTTTGGCTCAGTGCCTGTAGCTCAGTGGCTAGGGCACTAGCCACATACACCAGAGCTGGCAGGTTCAAATCCAGCTCACGCCTGACAAACAACCATGACAACTACAACCAAAAATATAGACAGGCCTTGTGGCTGGCACCTATCGTCCCAGCTACTTGGAAGGTTGAGGCAAAAGAATCGTTTAAGCCCAAGAGTTTGAGGTTGCTGTGAGCCGTGACGCCATGGTACTCTACCCAGGGCGACAGCTTGAGACTCTGTCTCAAAAAATTAAAAAATAATAAAAAATATGTACTTTGATGAACTATTTAATGACATAGTTGAGTAAGATGAATCTTGTATATATAATGCCATTTCTAAAGTACAAAGGGTTATGTATGTAACTTAGGATGTTTATAGAAAGTGTTTGATCTTTAGCCTCACTAACCATACAAAGTCATTTTTAAATTGTTTTGGTGTTTTAAAAAACCAAGGATATTAGGAAGTTATTATTTTTCGGAGTGATCTGTTAGTCTACGTTCCATTATCCCTCTTTATCAGAACACATTCATTGGATGCCAGATAAAGGAATTCCTCCCGCTCCTGCTTAGAGCCTCTCAAATATTTATAGAATCCTGTTTTCATTTCTTTTGTAATGTTTCCTCTTCAAAACAGCAGGATTTGAAGAAATATGTTAACATTAGTTGTTGGGGCTGACTTGTACACATTCAAATGTTTCCAAAGGAAACCACTTTTTTATGAGGAGCTATATTTATAAAGACTTTATTTACTTGTTTTTCAAGCAGGCATGTAATATTTACTTTTGAAAAGCAATTTTTCAAAGAATAGTACATTTCATCTATTCTTACTGTTCTCTCTTGATTTTCCCATCATTTTAAGAAAAACGATTTTGATTTTTTGTATCATTTTTTGACTACTATTTTAATATTAATGTCAAGTGATATTTTCTCTAATTGGAAGACCTAACTCTGGCTACCTCTATAGGTTGAAGAAGGAGGTATTTTTATTTCTGCATGAATAAATGTAAGGTCTTGTTGACCCATTTGTCCTTTGTATTAGGAAAGTATTTCTTGGTTAAGAGGCTCTGCAGTTGTGGTGACACTGGGATCTGCCACCAACTTGCCTGGGGACACGTGACGCCTACTCATTAGCTGGTGGCCTTGGAGGAGTTCTTTAACTCTGTACCTGTAAATTGAATTTCATTATAGTTCTCTCCTCACTGGGACCATGAAGTGAAACGATTCATGTAAAGCCTATCGAACAGTGCCTGGTGCATACCTAGCTGCTACTTTTCTTAACGCTAAGTAAATAAAAGAAAAAAAATAAATATTGAACTTTGCAGCATATAGAATATTCTTCCTCATTTCAGAAGCATTTTCATACATATCATTTTTCTCATGTGTTAAGAGACATGGGAATGATCCAGGCGTGTAACTTAAGAATGATATATTGCCCCCATACATCTGCCTTGGACTAAAACATAAAAGTAAAAAAAGAATGTCATTGGATAATGAACCATAATGTAAAAGTTTAGGCCTTGGAAGTCTGAAAGACCTTGGAAATGTCATTTTGATCCACAGCAACATTAATGATTTGCAGTAGTAACAATCACCAGGCCTGTCCTGGGCATGGATGGACTTTGACAGGTACAGATGTTGGCTTTAGGGCAAGATGGAATGTGGGTGGACGCTCACTTGGTAGCAGGATTGCTCCTACCTCCATGCTTTGAGAACTACCACTGCCCAGCCAGCCACGTGGGGGAGGGCTGTCATCTTCACATGCTTATCTTGGTTCTTGACTTGTTCAAGTCGTACCTGTTCCTGGGTTCTATGATATTGCATAACCCTTCTGGCATCCCACGTGGAATCAATGAGCTCTTCCTGTGTGGCAGGCATTGCCCAGGTGCTGGGGCCGTAATGGGCAACAAAACAAACACCTGTATTGTGGCCTGGGGGAGCCTGGAGTGGAAAAAAAGGTGTGAGCAGGTGAGGTGGTGAGCCCCACAGGTATCGGGGGCAAAAGTTAGGAGAAGAGCTTTCCTGGTAGAGAAGGGGATAGGGAAGGTCGAAGCCAGTAAGCCTAGAGTAAGTCCCAGAGCAAGTACCCAGCAGCGAAGAGCCCTGCCTGGCCTGAGGGGGAGGGAGAAGAAACTGGTGGAAGCTGATAACCTTGTAGAACACTGAGACTTCAGTTTTTGCTTGAAGGTAAGATGGCAGGCTGTGGAGGGGAAAGTGGAGGGTTTTGAGCACTGGAGGAAGAGAGCAGATTATAGTATTAAAAGGTCCCTTTGGCTGCTGCTGTATTGATTATAGAGTGTAGAAGCAGTGACATTACTCAAGAACTTAAGGTCGTGGTGTATTGGGCTGGGGTTTTGATCATTTTGGTTGTGACCAGGGTGGGCAGTGAAGTCTTTTGGAGGTAGAGCCTGTAGGATTTCCTGATTATTGTAGTGTATAAGCAAATGAAAACAATTAAAAATTATTGCAAGATTTTTGGCCTAGGAAACTTGAAAGGATAGAGTTGCTATTAATTTGGGTAAGGACGACTTTCAGAGGTGTATGAAGGGGAGTGGTTGGGCCAGACCCAAAGCTCAGTTTCCAGATACAACTTGGAAATACTTTTTTGAGGGGAGCATTAATTGATTAGTTCAGTGGGTTTTTTTTTTTTACATGAATCTGCATAGCATTTTAAAAAAGCTATGTACTGTACCATTAATAACATTCTTTCCTTCTGAATTTGTATATGCTCTGAACTTAAGTCTTTTTTTTTGATGGAAAAAGAGGTGGTAATAAGTTTTTATAATGCAATTATGTAACATGTGGAGTAACTTTTCCCTTTATTTTTCTTACCCTTAGATTTTAAGGTAGTTTTCCTCTTTCTAGTTTTATAGACTTTAGTGATCAATGCATTTTAATTTGTCCATAGTAACCACCAATCTCCTCCTGAAAAACCTGCTGAAAACTGGCCTTGTTTTCCATGATATTCTTATTGCTTCCTTTGCTGTACAACTGTTCTCTGTACCCTTATCTAGTCTGAGTGAGACTTGCTCTCATTTATTCACTTAATTTTTATTTTTTATTTTTTTTTTTATTTGAGGTTAATGTGAGGGTACAAACATTGGTTACAATATTTGTTAGGTAGAGTCTCTCTTGTAATTGCGTCCCTCACCCCAAAGGTATGCCTATATTTCAGTTTTTTAAATATTTTAAATTTTATTAGCATTTTTAATACTTTGACGAGTATTGAAGCAAAATGCACTTAGAACAATTGATGCATTTGATGATAAGCACAATTGCTACAGGACTGTATGACAGGCTTAAATCATTTTTTAACCATTAGACTGACCACCAGAACAAATGATCTTTATTTTACTTTTTAATTCCCTGCTAGCTGTAAACATCAGTTTCACTCATGCATTAGAAAAACAACATAGCATCCTAAAGGTCAAGGATGCTCCTGGCCCCAGTGCAAGTTCCCTGCGTTCCTTGCGTGAGGTCTCACTCCCTTTGGCTGTCTTGTCTTCTCTTCTCTCTCCTACGTTTTCTTGATTGGCTCTGTCCAAGAGTCTGAGAAGCCTTTTCCTTGTTGCCCTTGGGATAGCACTGTGAGAGTTAGGAACCTGAGGCATCCAGGTTGATGGTCTCAGTGGAGGTCATTAACAGTACGATCGCCCTATTGATTTGGCTTCTGTTGCTCCGGGTGTGATGAAGGGGTTGACCCTTTCCTGAATTCTCCCCTGGAGGTGATTTCTATCCTAATCTAAACCTTTCATTTCATATGAATGCCTTCAGATGGGACAGTTTGTTGTAAAAGTTTTATTCTACATGATAGGGTTTTTTCATTTCTTCTGATAAAAGGAGGTAGAGAACAAAAAGTCTCCTTGTTTGAGGTTAGGGGGGATGAGTCAGGGTGTCAGGCGTGGATTAGGGCAGAAGGGATGCTATCTGCATCCGTTCCAAAGGCACATTCTTTTGATTTCTATGGTTGTTGCTCTGAGCTGGCCAAGTTTTTCCTTTTTTTGCAAGAAATAAACAGAAACCATGGAGACATGTGTGGTCAGTTACCACATCTGAAGTCTTTTTCCATACCCAGGTTCACTAAGTATCTGAATTTCTGTGTTGCAAGAGCATATAAAATCTCATCTCGTTTGCACGTGTGTGCATCTGGTAGTTGCTTTTTGGCTGCAAAGAGCTTGTCAGTTTCTTTAGAGGAAATGAGATTTATGACAGGGATCTGGGTCATAGGGAAAGGAGGCATCTTCTCTCTCTCCTGTCCTCATGATTGGTCATGTGGTGACACTCGTGGCATTTCTGCTTTATTTTTGACCGTCTTCTTTTCTACCCACTGGATTTATAATCTTATTTCAGTTCAAGCATGTTGGCTAATAATGGACGGCCTGGCCTTGTTGCCTTTTGTCCTCTTATATATGACAGCTGACTGGCCCATCTCTGTATTTCCTAATTTCACATTTTTAGAGGGGATCAGATTTACCCACTTAATCTTTTTGAACATGTCATCGTAGATCCTGAGGTGGTTTATGAATTGGACATTCTTGGTCTTTTTTTGAGAAGCAAGGTCTGTGGGTAGGGCAGATTTCCTGGGGGAAAGGATGTGGCATCTCTGTTAAGATGCTGAGGACATAATACATTTATCTGTGGAATCGGTGTAATGATGCTCTGCCTGTTTCACAAAGTGACTTATAAAGATCAAGTGTGTAGCTTTGGAGAGTGTTAAAAAATTATACAGATGAGGAGCATTATTACTAAATCCCTTTCAATACAGTATCTTGAATTTCCCCCAGACGTGTCACGTACCCAGACTTGTCATACTGAACTTTTAAACTTAATTTGCATTTAATTTTTTTGCTGTATATTCGGTGGTAAGCTTATTGAGGGATTGAGGGTGGAACCCTTGCCTGTCTTTTTGGCTTTTTTGGAGGAGAGGGGAAGGTGTCTCTTTATACCTAAGCTGTAGCAACATGTTTGGTCTACTCTAGACAGTAATAATAGTGTAAATGAATGGACAGGTGCACACATGTGAGAGGGAGAAGGTGGAGCAATTACTTACACAGATTTTGGAGTCAGCCCCAGTTGGAGTCCTAGTTCTGTCATTTAAGAGCCTTGTGACTCTGTGTTACTTCATGTCGTAGGGCCTCAGTTTTTTATTCTTCTTCTGCAAACTGAGGATAATACTACCCAGCTCTAGAGTTACTATGAGGATTGAATAAGTTAACATATGTCATACACTTACAAGAGCACTTGTCATAAAGTGCCACATGCTTTCTATGATCATGGTGAACAGTGAAGGTTAACCCGTAGAGAGTGACGGTGGAACTAGGGTTGGAAAGCACTGTTGAGATTAATTTGCAAGTGGTTCAGGAAGTAAATGCAACTTCTTTGCTTCAAGAACAGAAGTGGGGCAATTTGAATAAAATATCTCATATTATTATTTTTCAGTAACGACACTGAATACCAAAAAAAGTTATCTTAAAAAAAGCCTAAAGGTATTAAACTCATGGTAGGCCCAGGTGACTGTTTTGAATGGCTTTAAGGTGTTTGAGTTTGAGGGAATATAAATTTGTAAAGCCTTTGTTACTCTTAACAAGATGGAAAGTCATCTAGTGTAGAGCAAGGAGCGGTTATTTGCACATGTTCCTCAAAGGGCAAATTGACTTTAGGTTATTTGAGTACTTGTAGGTGAAAGTACTGCCGTAACACTGAAGTGTGAGTATTTGAGAAAAAACTAACATTCATCCTTTTTATGAACTTAAAATATATTAATAGGCTTGTGAACAATTGTTGATCTCATAACTCAGAAGTGCTGTTTTCTGGACAGTGCTGAGCTGATTGTCATGGCACACATCTGGGGAACATATTTCCCCCTACAACCTCTTGAGCACAGGGCCCCTTCCTCCTTTTCACATAGTGCAAAAATGTGTACTGTTAGTTTTTCTTTTCATTTCTGTTATACGTGATACATTTGCTTACATGCCTACTGTGCTAAGTGGTAGGCTAGGGAGCTATGTCTTCCCAGACAGTTCTTCTCACATCCCTCCCTGCACCTGCATTTCAAGTTCCTATCAACTTAGTAGTTTCGGCTTACAAAGGGCTCACAAGAGCAGGCTGCTTTGCTTCTACCTCTAAGAGACTGGGGACTTTTTTGGTGGAGATGGAAGTTGCTATAGGAAGGATGAACTGGAGAGAAGGGAGAGAGGGTAGAGAGGTATGCCAACATGCAGAAGCCATTTTCCATAGGGACAAAAATAGCACAAATGATACGTAAATTCGCTCATTCTGCCTATGGATTAATTTCTTTTTTTTCCTAGCCAGAAAAATTTAAATGATATTTATTTGTAGCACTGTTTTTTTTTTTGTTTTTTTTTTTTTGCGGGGGGAGGGGACATGCCCTGAGTTCCTAACATCAGGATCAGAAATAAAGTTTTTAAACTCAAAATCTTCAACTAAGATGGGTGTTACTTTTCAGTGTTTTTCTGTTGCCTCTCAGGACCTTTGTGAATTGAGAAGTAAAAGTGCTGGGTTTTCGCTGCCTCTAATTTTATCTTGCAATACGTCCTTCCTCAGGTGCATGGAGGTCTGCGCACCCCCACAAATATGTCTTTCCACATCTTCTAAGTATGCGTCTGTCTTCTGCAAGGGGTTATATACTCCTCTACATTGGTCATTTGTTTTGGAAGATTTAGGGATGGGAGGAGTGACATGCATTCCATTCTGTGACCTAGTTGAATCAGATTAGAATTGTGTGCTGTAGTTAATTTAGTAAAATGAGAAATGCTTTCACACCATGCTGCCGTAAAACCAGAACTTTGTAGGAAACTCCTGGAATTCACACTAACAATAATTCTGAAATTTTGGTGGTTTGCCTGTAGAGATCTGATTTATCTCTGAATGCCAGTGACTTTCAGATGACATCTAAGTTGAGGAAAATAATAGGAATTATGTATTATTGAAGAAAAACATAAAATTAAAGTCATACCTAGAGATGTGGTTAACTGAGAAAGGGTTTGAGGATAAGTAAGTGTGGACTAGCTTAAATTTTAAATTAGTTTTTGAAAATTTTCAAGTGTATCTTAACTACTGTGAGGGTCCTTGCTGGGAACAAATGATAACCCTAGGGGGGGAAAAATGTAAGAGTTGCTGCTCGGAAGGAGCTTGGCAATAAAATTCAAATGGATTTTAAAACAGTTTTTTCAAGATCATATTTAGGAAGCTTTGGCATGGTTCTCCCTTTGGAGGTATAAAACTTTTAAAAGAATTTGTTGTTGAATAATTGACATTGGGTTTGAGTAAGAAAAAGTAAGTTGGCAACTGGAAGTTTGGAAGCAACTTAGGCTATTTATAGGTGGTCTAGAGACATGTAACTTGATCAACTTATTCTATAATTAATGTTTTTACTAGAGTTACTGGTGTGTGCCTGTTCATTTCTCTCTGTTCAAATAATATGTACAGTCAAAGCTCTATCATTGATCATTAGTTTTTCAATTTATTATTGAAAATGAAGATATATACTTCAGTATTTCCAGAATTTCTGAAATTCTTTTGAAGTATAGAATTTTTGAGTTATTCTCTATTATGACATAATCATACATTGTCATCACACTGGATATATTCAGATAATATGTGAATCTATTAATTTCTTATTCCCCATTTTTATAGGAGCAAAGTTTATATGCTAAAGAATCAATAGAGGCCTGGCAGGTAATATAATAAAGGAGTGAAGTGGATAACTGGAAAGCATAGGCCTCAGAAAAACGTGGATTTTGGTGGAAAATGTTAGCTAGAGTTTTTAGCTAGAATTTCAGAAAAAATGAATAAGCAAAAAAAAAACAAAAAACAAAAAACAAATAAAACAAAAACAAAAAAGATCTGTCTGCAGGTTGAATCTGACCCCTGCACCACCAATTTATGACCCTTTTCCTAAAGGGCAAGGTGGTAACATCAGTGGTCTGTTGCTGTGTAATATACCACCCTGAAACCTAGGCACTAAAAATAACAGTTTTCGCTTAAGATTCTGGAACATCACAAGTTCTTTTTTTTTTTTTTTCTTTTTGTCATTTTGTCCCCCTCAGTAGATGCTGTGGTGTCATAGCTCACAGCAACCTCAAACTCTTGGGCTAAGGTAATTCTCTTGTCGCAGCGTCCTGAGTAGCTGGGATTATATGTGTCTGCCACAATGCCTGGCTATTTTTAGAAATGAGGTCTTGTTCTTGCTGGGTCTGGTCTCAAACCTGTGAGCTTAGGCAGTCTACCCACCTTGGCCTCCCAGAGTACTAGGATTACAGCCACCATGCCTGTCCAGATCACAAGTTCTTTTTGGGGTCCATCAAATATCATGGGCTGAGGTGAGGTCATCAAAGGTTTTTTCATGTACATATTATTTTGTGCCCAGGCTGGTAATCCCTTTCTCCTCATGTATTTTCTCCACATGGCTAGCTTGGGCTCCCTCATAATATGGTGGTATCAGATTAGTCAGACTCCTTCCACTCTTGACTTACCCCAGAGTGAGCCTTCCAAGAAGTTCAGGTAGAGCCTACCAGGGTTCTTGGGACCTAGCCTCAGAAGTCACTCTGTGTCACTAGGCCACCTTCTGTTGTCCAACTAATTATTCCAACTCAGATTCAAGAACACAGAAGTGGCTGGGTATGTAGTTATGCTTGTAATCAGTGATTTTAGATGCTGAGGCAGGAGAATCACTTGAAGCCAGGAGTTGGAGATCAGCCTAAGCTATGCAGCAAGTCCCCATCTCTACAAAGAGTTAAAAAAATATTAGCTGAGTGTCATGATGGTGTGCTTGTGGTCCCAGCTACTTGGGAGGCTGAGGTGGGAGGACCGCTTGACCTTAGGAGTCTGAGGCTGCAATCAATGATTGTACCACTGCTCTACAGCCTGGACAACAGAGTGAGAACCTGTCACTGAAATAATAATGATAATACTTTTCTTAAAAAAAAGGAAAGAGCAGGAGGATTGGGCTACAACTCTCACTGGGGAGATGACTTACACAAAGAGGCAGAGGAAGGGGTTAATGGTGGCCATCTTTGGCAAAAAGCTGATCAATTATCATTCCAGGCTCTCTGCATCTGGCCTCAACTTCCTTTTATGGTTTTGTTACCTACTGCTCTTATACAAAAACCGCCCTCTGGGAGCTGTACTTTAATATTCTCTGTCAGTATATGAATGCACATTCTGTATCTACGTATCTTTTTGCCTTGCTTTGTTTGGTAACTTTATATTGGAGAATTTTCTGCCCATAAAGAGCAGAAATGCCTTGAGCAGGAACCTGGCATTAATTTTTCTTCATCTGAAGCCCTAGATGGCTTTCATACCTCGTATATAATAGGATTCAGTTATATTCGTGAATCGATTGATATTTGATATTTTTGGAAGGACTGGGATTTGATTGTTTGCAGGACCATTTGTTATATAGATTTTTTTTCTTCCAAAAAATTATGTTTGATTCTCTCAAAAATGTTTTCTAAAAAAAGATATAAATTCTTCAGGTTTGATTTTGGGCCCAAGTGCCAATTTGAATTGGGGAAGAGTAGAGTGCTAAGAACTAAGGTACTCCTGTTAAAGACCATGACAGGGTCTAGCATGTAGTGAGTTCTTGTGAAACATTAGCTAGCTGTTATCCTTTCAGCGTAATAAATTAAGCTATCCCCTTCATTTGGCGATAGCTACGTTGCCAAAGGCCCTTGCTTGTTTACATCCGGTGATATTTACTCTCAGGGACTGTTGGACACAAATGGAGTATTTGGGAGCACACAATATTTTTTGAGATCACATATTACATATGGAAAACACCCCAGAGGCTGCATCAAAATTAATTGTCAGTATTTGAGTTACTCGATTCTTCTGCTCCCCGTACAGTAGCTCCATTTAGCAGGCATCCAATGACTGTTATCTCTGAGCCCCCACAGACAGAAATAGCATCACTGTAGAATTTCCTTCCTTTCTTATCTGGAAACTTACCTATTTCTAAACTCTTCTTGCCACACTTCCTTCAAAGAAAGGCAGAAGATGAGTGACTAAGCAGCCCTCTGAACTCCGGGGAGGAAACATGTGTTTTCCTTAAATTTCAGATTAAAAGAAATACTACATCTGAAAAAAAAAAGTATTCCAGGACTTTAAGATGTTTATATTTCTTTGAAAATACTTTGTATCTTCAGCGTGGTTTTGCTACCGTTTGTGGGGGGGGGGGGAGCTTAATACATCCGTGTAAGTTGTTTGTCTGCAGACATGATGGGGATGCTTCGGTGATCACGTGACTGCTAACATTTTAGTGTCACTTAGAGAAATAAGTTTTCATCAATTTCTCCAGCCCTTATGCTATAGACTGGAAATCATATCTCCATTTTGTAGGCAAAGGAAAGAGACTGATTTTTTTTTTTTTTTTTGAGCTTAGTGTGAAGCCTGAGGCTTGAAGGCAAAGTCCGGGCGAGGGGCTCATAAAATGAAAGCCTTATCCCAATAGCTATTCACACATCTCAGGAGAGACTAATACTTCGTTAATCTGCTTACAGCAAATTTCTTCCATAGATTGGTGTTAGATCCCTGCTTCCCAAATTGTGTGTGGAACAATGTTAATAGAAGTTCCAAAAAAGAGTTTTGTGGCCTAATATTTTGGTATAAACAAAGTTCACTGTGGGACTTCTTGTAACCTGTAATATCCTAGCAAGTATTTTAAACCCGTAAGAGATAGAAGCAGAACCATTGTAGCCAGTAGCATATTCTGAATGGACTTGACCTAGGGGCTCTTAGTTTTTGCAGAACACTTATTACCTGTGTTCTAGGGAACACAATTTTCGAAATCCTATACTTTGGAATTCGTCGGATATTTTGTGCTCTTTTATTATAGTAATAATAGTAGTAGTAGTTTTTAAATTGCTTTCCTTCTGCTGGCTGGCATACATTTTTTTACATATCAGGCGAATTCTGCAGAATCTCTCCTTGGCGAACTTACTTCACCAAGCAAACTTTCTTGCTTTTTAATAACTAAGCTTTGGAGAACACAAGTCAAGTCTTTCAGCAAAACAGTTTTTAACCCTATGTTTTTATAGGGAAAATATATGTCTATATTTATGCCCTCAAACCAAAGAGGACATTTTAAATACAAACGTGGGGGAGATATCTCAAGTGTCTGTTTAGTGGGATGCAGACATTTTGAAAAACATACATAGTGTCAGCCAAGAGGATCTCTGCCGTGTCGCTGCTTAGAAGCAACCCCGTATCTTACTAATGGTTTGGTCTTCAGTTAACAGCATTTAAAGCATTTTACATTTTAACACAATAGTTTATTCTTTCTTGGAGTTTCGCTGTGCATTATGTTTTTAAAAATTGGTTTCATGTCCTGGGTAGCTGTGTTACATCTTTTTCTACTTCAAAGAATGGGACGATTTCAGTGTTTTCTTAACAGAACATTGGTTTTTAGATAAGGATTACTGCTATTAAGTCGGAGAGGCTACTTTACCTCATTGCACCCTCAGAACAGCCCAATCGGTAGGCAGTATTGTCCCCATTTCTCAGATGAAGAAACCGAAGTCCAGACGGGTGACATGCCTTGCCTGGGGTCACACTGCCAGCTGGCATTTGGACCTGGGGAGTTTGTTGTCAGGATTTTTACCACTGTGCAGTTCAAAGGAATAATTCTGTTTCTAACATTTCTAAACTAAATTCGATTTCTAGAAGTGTATAGAGAGCAAGTGAAAAAGCAGTGGAATGTTTTAAGGACTAGCAATTTGTGTTTTTGTAGTAAAAGCTCTGCTGCTCCCTTTGGTATTTAGAGAAGGTTTATGCCAGTCTGGATTCTGGGCAGTTCATTGGTAGTAAAATAGGCACATTGGGAAATCACCTTAACTACTTTCAGGTGCCAGGATATTTGCTACAATGAGGTAGCAAATAGTTTTACAAAATTCTGCCATTTAGAAAATCATTTCATGTAGTCTTGAGATGCCTCCTGGCATTTTGTGGTCATGTAACTAGGGCAAATTGTGTCTTAAAGGAAAATAAAAATAAATATTTATTAGGTACTCTCTGTATTTCAAGTATTTTAAAATGGAATTTGTTCAGTCCTCATAAGGCAAGAATTACTGTCCTGATATTAAAGAAAATGCAGGTACGTGGAACCACTGGTCCCAGATCTCACAGCTGGCGTGTAGATCAACTCTGATTTGACCCTTGGCCATTTTCAGTCTACTGAGAGGTGTAGAGTCAGTGCAGTTACAGTTTCTCTCCCTTCAAAGCATGTATGTCTGAGTGGCAGTGGGACCTCAGTGCACGGGGAGAGCATCTTCTATGGCAGGCTGTGATCCAGACATTCAAAGCAGCAGTTCCGTGTGCCGTGGCCGTGGTGGAGCCTGCGGGACTGAGTGGAAGTAAGGGTTCCTGCAGAGAGCTCCAAGGAGAAAGCCTTGGGCTGGGGCCTCTCTTCTCTCTCCATCAGTGACATTTGTGAACTGGAAATCCTCTTTGGATGCATTGAGAATCTCCCGAGCAAAGTGATACAGTGACAAGGAACACCTGTAAAACACTCCTGCCGCCATTGCCATCACCACAGCCAGTATTTAGGTTTTTTCTCTAAAGGCTGAATAATCAGATTTCCTTAGCCTTAGAAGTAGGACACGAGGGTGGTTGTAAGTCTCCGTTATCTCCAAGTCTTCTTCCCTAGCAATCTAGATTGCTTCAATACTCTTTCTATTGCATGAGAACTTCCCGTCTGGAGAAACCCCCATGTGCAGGGCCCTGGCTGAGAAGCAGCTGGGAATTCTCACAGTCACCAATGAACAGCCCTTTCTCACTTAGTGAAGTCACTCAAACACTTCAGGACAAGGACATTAAAGTCTTGGCCTACCACAGACCCCAAGGTCTCAAAATAAAATGACCTATTTGGTGTTTCAAAAGCTCTTTTGATTAACTTACTGAGAGTATTCAAGACGGTGCCGAGGGAAGCCTGGCAGACTGGAGAGCTTGTATTTGCAGCTATCTTTCACCCATGGATCTCTTTCAGAGCATGCTGGATTTTCTGGTTAATGATAAATATTAACCAAGTGATCAACTCCCTCTAGCTCTTATAAGATCATCTCCATATTTTAGGTAAAGTAATTTGAAATTTGTCAGAAAGCTGAAAGTGTGGGGTTTGCCTTATTCTTGGTCCCAGACCTAGACCTGTTCTATAAATAGATAATTTCCAGGCCAAGGTGTCCCTGCATGACATGTGCACATGAAATGTCCTGATGCCACAAATTGCCAGTCTTAGTAGAAATAGGGTTGTGTGTCCACTCAGACCGTCTTTGCTTTTTTTAGGATGTCATTTGTCTGCCACCTTTTCCAGGCAGTTATTTGGTGCTGTCTGTATGCTTTTGAACTGGCTCCCTATAATTCCACGCACTTTTAAGCTCCTTGACATGGTACCGTTTTTCTGTACCTAGGCAAATGGTCTGTGTGGAGGGATCTTCCAAAACTGCCAAGGCCACAGAGCCCGTGCAGGGAGGACAGGGAGAGGGAGGGGAAAATATGGCCGAGTGTCACCTGGGAACCAAGAATAACGAAATAGTGTTGAGAAAGAGAACTGTTCAGGCAAGCTTCACTCCCCGACAACCCGCTTCTTTAGGGAAAAAGAAGGAAGGATGTGTGTATTTTGAAGAGTTAAATATTTCACAGTGTAAAAACAAAATCTCCTGAAGTGCCCAGGCTGTCCAGCTCTCCTGTTGGGCCAGGGGGCCCAGAGGTTTCAGTTTGAAGAAAGAGAGGCTCTCTGGGCCTGCGGGGTCTAGAACAGAAAAACCAGCAGGAGCCTGGAGGAGAGAACAATCAGGGAAGGAAGGGACAGTTGATCCTGTCACTGTCAAGAGGTGCTGGCTATCTCAGAGCTAAGGAAGCCTTGGGCCAGGCTCAGGTGGCCACAAGAGGACATTGCCCCCGAGGTGCTCGTGGCAATGTAGTGGCATGCTGGCACAGCCAGGGACTGGAGCAGCCACCGTGGACAGACTAGGACATCAGGTGCACAAGCAGAACAGTTGCCAGAGCTTGTGGTTGCAGGGACGGCCCTCGGCAGCCCTTGGGAACCTGAAAACAGACTGCGGGCTGTGGGTAGGGAGGATAGCCAGAGACCTGTTGCTTGTTGCCGTTGCGGGGACATCCAGATGCCCTCTGGAGGCATGGCACCTGTTCAGGGCACCTCTTTTCATTTTATTATTGATAGGACTAAAATAAAAAATGTTGCTTCCGTAACTGTTCTGTGGACCCTTGACAAGTAAGTTTTAACGGTTAGAGAGGCCGCCTCTCTCCTTCCCTGCCTCCCTCTCTTCCTTCGTTTTCTTTCTTTTTGACAGTCTCTCACTCCATGCCCAGGCTAGAATTTCATGGCCTCAGCCCACCTCACAGCAACCTCAAACTCCTGGGTTCCAGTGATCCTCCTGCTTCAGGCTTCCAAGTAGCTGGGATTACAGGCACCCATCAATGGTGCATGGCTAATTTCCCTATTTTTTGTAGAAATGAGATTTCACTCCTGTTCAAGCTGGTGTTAAATTCCTCAGCTCAAGGGGATCCTCCCACTTCAGCCTCCCAGATTGCTAGGATTAGAGGTATGAGTCACCATGCCCAGCCAGAGAGAGAACTTTTCGTGTCTTCACCTGGAATCATCATCATCTGAACATTTTGAAGAAATTATCGAAGTGAATTGCGTGAGGAAAAACAGCTTGCTCAGCAAACGTGAAAGCTTGCGCAGGATTCCTTTTAGATCGAGACAGATCTTTCCATAGAGATGATACAGCAAAGGACCTGCATGATTACTTCCCCAGACCCTGTTTTCTTGTTCTGGAAGTCTACTTCTCAGCTTGTAAAGGCCCCATGCAGATAATAGCTGGGGCCAAAGTCTGTGTAATTGTTTATCAAGGACTGGGTTTAGGGAAAGTGTGTTAGTGTATTTATGTTGACCGTGACCATTCCTGAGTCATTCACTTCCTTCTCTCTCCCTTGAACATGCGAACTGCTTCTTTCCCGTCTCATTTGGATTAGTGCACTAAATTAAAGATTGAGTGACCAGTTAAATTGTCAGAATTTTGTACAGTATTAGAACACATACTGTGTCAAAAATCAGCTTAAATTGAGCCCAATATATAAATGATTAAGATACAAAACAATTATTAATCTGTGATTTTGCTTATGACTAGCATCTTTTTATTTTATTTATTTCTAATTTTTATTTTTTCGAGACAGAGTCCCACTTTGTCACCTGCACTAGAATGTCATGGTGTCACAGCTCACAGCAAACTCAAACTCTTGGGCTCAAGTGATTATCTTGCCTCAGCCTCCCAAGTAGCTGGGACCGCAGGCACCTGCCACAACACCCGGTTATTTCTAGAGATGGGGTCTCGCTCTTGCTCAGGCTGGTCTAGAACTCCTGAGTTCAAGCAATCCAACCTCCTCGGCCTCCCAGAGTGCTGGGATTATCGGCATGAGCCACTGTGCTTGGCACCTTCTGGTATCTTTTTTTTTTTTTTTTTTTTAGAGACGGAGTCTCACTTTATCACTCTCGGGAGAGTGCTGTGGCGTCACACAGCTCACAGCAACCTCCAACTCCTGGGCTTAGGTGATTCTCTTGCCTCAGCCTTCTGAGTAGCTGGGACTACAGGTGCCCTCCACAACGCCTGGGGCTATTTTTTGTTGCAGTTTGGCTGGGGCCGGGTTTGAACCCGCCACCCTCCGTATATGGTGCCGGCGCCCTACTCACTGAGCCACAGGCGCTGCCCCCTTCTGGTATCTTTTTAAAGTATCCCAAAAGTAGTTTGTATGGACTCAGTAAGGATAGCTCCGAAGTGACTTTCCAATTTCAGAGATTTAAGAGAACATTCCAACATTGTGAGAGCCCATAAAACTTATTTGGTCTCTTGTGAATCTTCTAGATTATGACATGTTGTTAAGCTCCTGAGATTGTAGTGTGAAGTATTTTTCTTTTTGAGAGGAGACAAATGAAATGCCGTAAATCTGCATATTGCTGGATTATGGATATGTATCCTCTATGCGTGAAGATCTTTAGTGTGAGCACACTGCAACCATTTAATATTTTATTTGCTTTACATCTCGGAAAAAAGTAAATAAGGAAAATATTAAGTATTTGTTTGTAAAGGGACCTTATCGACCGATTCTAAAATTGTACTTGTGAGTAATGTAGACAAACAGTTCTTGACTATCTCAATTGTTGTCACGTTTTATTATATTTGGAACATGAATCACTCTGCATTTGGAGACTTTATGGTGTAGGTGATGACCGATGACTTGAGATGAGGGTAAAGTTGACTGCTTTTGTTTAAGCTACAGCAGATATTTAAGTGTTTTCCATTTTAAGAATAACATTTGTAGGAAGCTATCATGAGTTCAGTTGTTTTTATTCATTTTTGTGGATTGTACCATTTTAGGCACTGTACATATGTGAAGATAACATACGAGTAAATTGTTGGCGCATTTTTATAAATTTCGTGCAGATTTCATACACATTTACATGGGCACGACATGCTGATTTTATAAGGAATGAAATGTCATAAATGCACTGTTCAGGCGAAGCACTTGGATGTGTGCTCATTACTAACCTTAGATTCATAATTTAAATGTAGGTAATTCTTTTTTTTTTTTTTTTGAGACAGAGCTTCAAGCTATCCCCCTGGGTAGAGTGCCATGGCATCACAGCTCATAGCAACCTCCAACTCCTGAGCTCAAGTGAGTCTCCTGCCTCCGCCTCCCAAGCAGCTGGGACCACAGGTGCCCGCCACAACGCCCAGCCATTTTTTGTTTGCAGCCATCATTGTTGTTTGGTGGGCCCGGGCTGGGGATTCGAACCCTCCACCTTAGGTGTATGTGGCTTGCGCCTTAGCCGCTTGAGCCACAGGTGCCGAGTCAATGTAGGTAATTCTTTAAAACAGGAATGGATCAACCTCCTTTTAAAATTAGATGACAAATTGACTTAAATAGTTAAATTGCTTTGTAGTTTTGGAGTTTTGAATGGACATTTGAAGGCTAGGGTGCCATGAATGGGGTTGGTATAGAAAGAATCATTTTCTGGGCGGTACCTATGGCTCAAAGGAGTAGGGCGCCAGTCCCATATGCCGGAGGTGGTGGGTTCAAACCCAGCCCTGGCCAAAAAAAAAAAAATCATTTTCCCAGGGGTGCTATTTTCTAGGTCCCTGTATAAAGGAAACATAATTATTCTGAGTGATGAAATAGAGGAATAGAAAGCTATCCATATATATGCTTTCTGTCTCACACTCAGATACTTCCCAGCGTAATTTCAGAAACCCTTTCTTTTTCTTTCTTCCTTCTTTCTTTTCCTTTCTGTGGCCTTGGATAGAGCCCAGTGATGTCATCATAACTCACAGCAACCTCAAACTCCTAGGCTCAAGAGATCTTCCTGCCTCAGCCTCCTGAGTAGCTGAGAGTACAAGTGTGAGCCACCATACCTGGTCTTTAAAGGACATTTTTAATGCAAAACTATAATGTAGGCTGGATGCCATGGAACATGTCTATAATCTAGCACTCTGGGAGGCTGAAGAGGGAGGATCACTTGAGGTCAGGAGTTCAAGACCAGCCTTTTTTCTTTTTTTGTCTCTGCAAAAAATAGAAAACTTAGCTGAGTGTGGTGGTGAATTCCTGTAGTCTCAGCTACTTAGGAGGCTGGTGCAAGAGAATGGTTTGAATCCAGGAATGTGAGGTTGTAGTGAACTATGATGATTCCACTGCACTGTAGCACAGGGAACAGAGCAAGACCCTGTCTCAAACAAACCAAAACATAAACAACAAAAAAAGTCCCCCAACTATAATGTCTAAGAGAGTTATCATCCCTTCACTCTCTGCTCTCCTCTGGGAAAGCACACTGGTAAAGTTTTCCAATGTGTCAGCTTCTCTATTGCTGTCCATGCTCGAGACTTATAGATGTGTTCCCAATCTCTGGACAGAGCCTCAGAGGTGATTATTAGTGACAATATCCATTTATCCCTTTAGAAATATTAAGATCCAACCTCCTGGTTCTTCATGTTCACTAAATTTCAGACAAAGACAAGTAATAGCACATCCATTTTGGACACTAGAATCTTAAAATTTACCTCTTCTTGGCCCTAGGTGTGAGATTCTCAAGGGGACAGAAAGAAAATTTAAGATTTTTACACTAGGCAATAGTTAGATGCGCTACTCTTAGCAACAGTCTATCAAGACTCCAAAGGATTAACTCATGTCACTGGTAGCAGCTATTCATGATAAGATGTATTTTTTTTTAAACTGTGCTACAGTAACTTCGCGGAGCTTGTGAGCAAGTTCTTTGTATGCCGTCATCCATGCTAGCTGCCCAGCGCTTTGCAGAGTAAACTCCTGTGAACGGTTTTCAAATTTCTACAAAGGATGATGAGTTGTGACATGTATCTGTGTTATAAGACTGAGAGTTACGATCATTGTAACAGACATGTAAAGACAATCCTGCTGTGGGGTGGTTGGATAGGGCTTGGGGGAAGGTGTATATGCATTCAGAGGAGAGGGGAGTTTGGGTGGGGTTTATGCTAAGAGGATGCTGACATGGCTAGAGGGAAGAGGGAGAGAAAAGGCTGGAAGGGGTCACTGAGGCCAATTTGTGACAGGGTTTTTTTTTTTTTGAGACATAGTCTCCCTCTGTCACCCAGACTACAGTACAGTGGCATCATCATAGCTCACTTGATCTCCAACTCTTAGGCTCATGCCATCTTCCTGCCTTAGCCTCCCAAGTAGCTAGGACTACAGGAGTGCTAATTTTTCTATTTTTTTGTAGAAACAGGGTTTCACTCTTGCTTAGGCTGGTCTCAAACTCTTAGCTTCAAGTGACCCTCTCTCTTTGGCCTCCCAAAATAACAGGCCTGAGCCACCATAACTAGCCTATGGCAGGTCTTAAAGGTCAATCTTGACTGAGGAACTGGGGTGGTATTCCATCAGCATCTGCTTGTGACCTTGTTTTTCTGAACACCATCTGCTCCGTTGTGGATGCTTGGATCTACTGAACTGGGACTGTTATAATGGGATGACATCATGCTGACAAGAGGGAGCTCTGGAAGATGCGTGGACGTGGGTTCTTATCTTGGATCGGTCACCTGCTAGTTGTCTCATCCTGGGCGAGTTTCAAACCTCTCTGTGCCTCAGTGGTGCTGTGAAGATTAAACGGGGTAAAGCTTGCGGGCCCTTTGCAGACAACTGAAAAACTCTTGGTCCTTGTCGAACTTGTGATGCCATCTGGGATAGTTTCCTTCCCTGTTCTGTCATGAAGGTAGTTTTTATAGATTTGTGGGTGAATCTGGAGATAGGCAGTGTGATGAGGAGGTAGGGAGATGGTCAAAACAGCTACAGGTGTGAGTGAGAAGGAAGGGTGGCTCTTCATATGAAGCCCGAGTAGTCACCATTTCTTGTAAGGAAGCCTGCCTAGAACACACATGCTCACTGCTTCTGTTCCTTGCTCTGGGAAGAGAATCAAGGCACGTCCTCAGGCCAGGCCTTTGGCAGGCTTTGAGGCTGAGCTCAGGTGTTCTGATGAGTCTTGTTTGGGGCTTGGAGAGGAAAGGAGTTGTGGCTTGTCAGCCCCAGACAGGCAGGAAGCACTTTCTTGCCTCTGTGCCAAAGAGGTTTCAGCCCTGAGCCGTAGACCCCAGATCTTTGGTGCTTCCAATCATTTGTAGTTTCTTCCATTTGTAGTAACTTAGAAGGGTGAAAACTGGCAGTTAACAATTTCTCTGATAACCATGAACTACAGTTCTAAGTCCTGAGGGTGTGGTATATTTGACTTATAAAAGCTAGTCCTTCACTACCTGCTGAGTACAGGTAGCCAGTTACCAACCTGACGTCCTGGAATGTGTTTTAGGGAGTGTATTCAGTGAAAGTTGATTAGGTAACTCCACTGACTCCTTCAAGTAATGTGAATCTGAAGAAAGACAAAGTCTGTATTAACACTTGTGGTTACAAATCTGAGAATTTAGGAAGCTCAGCCACATTGCTCCTCAGTGCCCAGGTGAGTAAGGGGCTTTCTCAGTGTCACAGAGAGGAGACTGAGTTTTGGAGCGGAGTTGAGGGAATTCTGGATAAGCCTCTGGCATTTTCCAGTTCCCTGCTTCTGTGTCTTACTGGTATCTTAATAGTAGAGTGCGGGGCTGGAAGTGGCTCTCCTTGGTGAAATCTGGGGGGAAGGAGGTGCTTCCAAGTGCTCCCAGATAATCACAGGTAGTGTGTGCAGGGAGGCTGGTTAGCCACGCTCACTCAGGAGTGAGTGAAAAGGGCAGGCTGAGGGAGGCAGAGGGCAACCAGGGTGTGGGGGCGATGGTGATAGTGGACATGGGACTTGTTACACTGATGGATGGCCCTGCTGGAAGAGAGTCTTTTATCCAGAGGCATGACCCGAGGAAATCTGCAGAGGTGGTGGTTCTGAGAAGCTGTGTGGCATTGAGGGAGATCTACGTGTTAGACCTCCCTGTTGTAAAACATAAGTTTATTTAATTTTCTTTTAGTTCAGCCTTTTTCTTTTACAGCCAATTTGCCTTTGATTTTGAAAGTTGCCCACATGTGGGGTTGTTGATTACATCAGACTGGGTGGGTTTAAGCGTGGACTTGAGCCAGGAGGACAAACCATCGAGGCCTCTCGCTGTTAGATGCTACTATTTTGAGGAACTCTAGTATCAGCTGTATTAATCTGGTCAGAGGGAACAATAAGCAGAAGTGGGAGAAGAAAAAAAGCAACTGGCATTTTGAATGGAAAGCTCTATCAAATGAGCACCGCATGATCAATGCGGTTTATGGTTGCATGGAAATAGAATCGTTGAGCAGGCTGGCTTTTTCAACCTCTGACTTGATGATAAAAAAATGTATCACAATAGCTGACTTCACCCAGTACCTTCTGTCTGGCTGACCTGTTGTATGTGCTTTGCAGGATCCTCCCTGTATTTGAATATGGATTCGTATGTACTTCATGATGCAGTAAGTGCAGAAACCATTATGGTCTCTGTTTTACAACTGGGGAAGCTGAGGCACAGAGGCGAAGCCGGTTCAAGGTGCCCAGCTAGGAATGTGGTGAAGCTGAGTTTCAAGCCCTGACAGCCAGGCTCTGAGTCTTCTATCAGTTACTCCTCGGTGTCCACTGTCCACACAGCCTGGGCTGTTCCGTACTGCAGTGACCTTTCATACTGGATCTGCCCAGTTCTCTTCATGATCATAAAATGCTGTCTTCATTACTGCCACATCCTAAAGCTGGTATCTTCTATAATTCAATAGGGATTTTCACAGATCTAAGTGAGAAATTCCATGGAGTGGTGTCAGGCTTTAAGGGTAAACTTATTTATCGGGCTGAAATTTCTTGGCCTTCGTATTTTGGCTACCGTAGGGTCAATCTGTGTACTTCTGATTATACATTAAATATGGGAAAGTCACCAGATGGCAGACCATGATGATCCAGTTAACTTCCCTAGAGCTATTAGTGAACTCAAAGTGCCATAATACTTAGTTTTTGAACATGTTCTCTGGGTGTGTCTGTGAGACTTACAAACTAAAAGCATTCTGACATTCACTTACGAAATTTCAAAATCCTACCTAAAAAATAGCCTTCTTAGTAGAGACAATTTGGAAAAATTAAAGTACAAAGAAGGAAACAAAGGGCATTTGATAGCCCTGCTCCAGGAGCTAACCACCTTTGAATTTTACTTTCCCTCTGTATTTTCTTCCAGGCACATTCCTAGGCTTCCTATCTTAAAGCAAGAGTTTGTGTGGTTAATATGTTATTGTCCTCAAAGTTACTTTTTAATCAGGGTGTAGAATACAGACTATTTCACATGCCCGTCTTTGCTGGAGAAACCACAGCCCTATAACCATTTAGAATGTTTCTTAGCTATCTCCGTGGCCTCCAGCAGCCTCGTTTCCTCTCCCACTTCCTCCTTGTCCCTGGCAGGCCGGCTGGCCGGCCACTCCTGACATCTGAGTCATCGCTGACATCTCTCTCCTCGGGCCTGCTCAAGAAGCTGTTTACTGAGCTCTGCTGTTTTTTTCCTTCCTGATTTCTCAGATCTGTATTTTATTTTTCAACTGCCGAGGCTCAGCCCTGATCAGCCCTTCAATCATCTCATGCTGTCAGTGTCCGTTTCTGGGCCTTGAGCCGCTTGTCCTTTTAGGCTACACTGTACAAAGTCATTTTCTTTCCAGTGTTTGCTTATGGTTCCTTTCCCAGCCGAACTCCTCCAGGGGTCCCCCTCCATGTGACTTTCCAGGCAGGCCGACAGCATTTTGTCATTCTTGGTGGTGTGTTCATTTACCCCATCCGCCCCACACAGGGCAGAGAGACACCTTGGTTCTTTGTGATTGCCTTGTTAAGGGTAGATTGGACTGGCCCCAGGGAAAGCCTGAAATAGGGAGATTCTTTGCTGGCTCCAGCCTCTCTCCATTACCTTTTTGACTCATAAGGGTTTTTCCCTTCTCCTCTTTGTTAACTGGTAGCATTCTTGCTCTCTAAGTCAAGTTCCTAATCAAAATATGAAAGGTGCTGATACTGTTTGTTTATACTTAAATGAATTTGATGGCAAATTCTTTTATGTAATTAAGTATTTTAATGAAATGAATCTTATGCAAGGGGATGGCAGTTTTTCATGTCTCAAAATGCCCTTAGTTGAGGTTGCGGTAAGCTATGATGAAATGAAATTTCATTACTTACTTACTGCAATAGTGAATAGAATATAATAATATCATCAACTATGTTCTTTGATAAAATACCCCCAATTTCTTTTTCTTTTTCTTTTTGAGACAGGACCTTATTCTGTCTCCCAGGCTAGAGTGCGCTGACATTTATCATAGCTCACTGCAACCTCAAACTCCTGGGCTCAAGCCATCCTCCTGCCTCAGCCTCCTAAGTACCTGGGACTCTAAGCTCATGCTACCAGGCCCCTCTATGTTCCTATTTTTCTGTAGAGACTAAGTCTCCCTCTTGCTCAGGTTAGTCTTAGACTCCTAGCCTCAAGCAGTTCTCCTCCCACAGCTTCCCAAAGTGTTAGGATTAGAGACATGAATCACCATGCCCAAACACCTTAAATTAAAAAAATATATATTTTTGGGAAGAATGGGAAAAATTTCTTGAAACCCTAATAGTGAAAAAAGGGAAGTGGGGGAAGAGGTTGGGTGAGAGAAATAACATAGTTGATAAGACTATAATATCATCAACTGTGTTCTTTGGTAAAAATGCATTGTTTTTTGATAAAAAATGCATTGTGTTCAATTTTCGTAAAAAAATTTCTGTTTTATTGTTCAGTCCCTGTTTCTTCTCAGTGTCTGGTTACTGTATCTATCTTAAAATATGACCCTACAACCCCATAAAAGCCTTGAAGGTGTTTTTTTTTGTTTGTTTTTTGTTTTCTTAAGAGACGGCATTTTGCTCTGTCTTCTGGGCTGGAGTACAGTGGCATGATCGTAGATCACTGCAGCCTGGAACTCCTGGCCTCAAGCAATCCTCCTCCCTCCTCCTTCCAAGTCACTGGCTGGCAGGCTTGAGCCAGCATATCCGGCTATATTCTTTATACCCGAGAATCCTTACATCTGCCTAGTGCTGGGTGTGCTGTGTACAGCCATAAATGTTTGCCTATTATATGACGGTGCTTTGGGATAAAGCAATCTTCCCTTGTATCTCTAGGGTTTTAGCTTTTTTCGTTTGTTTGTTTAATCCAAATAATACTTTAGAATTTGACTAATACTAATGTCAGAAATCCATGTTTCAGTAAACACATTTGTAGGACTGTCCAACCTTTTTTCTTCTTTGCCCCACATTGGATGAAAAGTTACTGTGGGCCACACATTAAATATACAAACACCAATGAAAGCTGATGAGCCCCCTCACCAAAAAAAAGGACTATATACAATTTTTGTGATATCTGACACCACAGATAAGCAAAACAGTCCTCAAATAATCTGCATGTGGCCCCGAGGCCACAGGTTGGGCACCCTGGACAGATAATGCCATCCACTTGTCCACTAAGAGATGCCAGTTGCAACCTGTGATGGTGATGGCTATGTTTGATTCCTCTTGGATCTGTACTGGTACTTGGCCCTAAGGCCTCACCCTTGTTCCGGGTGCCAGAAAGGAAAGCCAGCCTGGGGCCACGGAGATGGGTGAGCTTTGGCCGTCATGTCTGGATTTTGCCGTGGTGAAGAAATATGGCACAGATTTTATGTTCCAGAGCCAGAGTTACATCTTCTATGGCCCTGGCTTGTCTGTATACTTAACAGTTGCCAATACTGTCCTTTTTCCTTGGCTCGGCCAACGCTGGGGGGAGAAAAGTGGAGGGGCTTTTTCTTTCTCTCATGGGGCATGGTGCAGTGTCTGTCTTTGTACACTGGATCTCCAGCGACTGGTCCTCTTGAAAATTCTTTGATCCTGTAATTACAATGTGTTTTATTGGCACCAATTGTTAAATTATAAATTTGATAAGTTCAAATGAGCTCTGTAAGAGAATATGAGCTTTTCGCTGGAGTGGAAAGATACAGCGTGATCAGCGTGAGGAGATACAGTGGTCAGGCAACAATAGACGTTTATGGGACTTCTGCTACCTGAAGGCAAGCCCATAAATAAGGAGGAGGAGACGCCGTATTGCCTTGTGAGTGATCATCTGTGAGCTTGCTTCCCATGCTTTTGGAAAACAAAAATAGGAAATTCAGTGTTTCAAGTCTTTGCCTTTTATAGACAACCTTTGTCTAATGTCCCTGGATTTGTTTTCTTATTTATTTTGTATTATCTTCATGTTAGTGTATTTTAAACCAATGCCATCATGCAGTGAATTATTTTATTGACTCTGTTTATAAAAGCAAAAAAAGCCCAATAAAGATGGAAATAT